>JAAOAT010000341.1:0-95371 GCA_013186855.1 Fusarium ramigenum
CCCCCCCCCCAAGCCCTGTTCGTCAGTGGACTCTAGATTGACCTTTTGGGGCTTTTGGCGGGGGAATCTTGAAACCATCTGCCAACACGGGCAAATCACGGCTTTACCTTTGCTCTGCAAAAGAGCCGACTCATCCCAAAAGGCTCAGACCGCCCGGGGATTAATTTCCTAGAACAGGCGAGGGGTCCATTCCTGCCGCATGTCACCGCTCGTTTCTGCCGCTGGCTCAACCCACAGAAAAAGATATCGTCAGAATTTCAAAGACAGTGTTTGCCAAGGGAGTATCGCTAATCCCCGGGCCCATAGACGTCAGTGATAATTTGTCACTACACATTCTTTCAACGCCCTTCTCTTTCATGCATACCGTTGCCTGCTTCACACAAGGTTAAAAAGCGCCGCAAAAAGCGCCGCATCTACTCCTCGACTGCTGCTGAGGAATGAGGGCTGCTGCTCTTCGCCTCGGCCCGCACTCCTCCGCATTACGAAGATCTAGGTCCCTGTCCAGGGCCACAGTCAGAGCCTCCTCGTTACCCCCTCGTGAAAGGCGCCCCTTTGCAATGGCTGCGTCGTCACAGAAGCTCGAGGCGTCGCCTCTCGAAGACAACATCTTTGCGAATTCTTTCCAGGATCTTGATATTCAGAGTGACAAGGGTCTTACACCAAGCCCTGTCCCGAGCCAACCAAACTCCGATCCACCACAAGCCGCCACCAACAACAATAAACAACAAAATCAAAGACGTCCAAAGCAAAAGAAGAAGCAAGATCCGCCAAAGGTCTCGGAATCAGACGAGCCCCTCATTACACCGGTTGGGGACCCCTGGCCTCGGCCGTATCACTTTGAGGGAGATGGATTGCGTCGGGTAGTTCCATACCATTATACTTACAACACACATTGCAAGGAGAGATGGCGGAACAGGCCCCTCCTTGAGATCTATGAATCTGAATTCAGGGACCGTCCGCTAGAGTACTATCGGCAGTCGATGTTACGGGGAACTATCTTTGTTAACGGTCGGCGAGTCGGGCCCGATTATATTCTCCGGAATGGTGACCTCATTTCTCACACTCTGCACCGCCATGAACCTCCGGTAACAGAGGACCCCGTGCAGATCATCCACGAGGATGAAGACATGATCGTTATCAACAAGCCCGCAGGAGTTCCCGTACACCCTGCAGGCAGGTACAACTTCAACTCGGTTGTTGAGATTATGAAATCAGACCGCGGCCCAGCATTCTTGCCATACCTCTGCAACCGCCTGGACCGTCTCACAAGTGGTATCATGTTCATTGCAAAGAACCCACCTGCTGCAGAGGCGTTGGGCATCAAGATCAAGGACCGCACAGTGAGGAAAGAATACATCGCTCGAGTGATGGGCGAGTTTCCCGATGGCGAGGTTGTTTGCGACCAACCCATTCTACAAATATCTCCCAAGCTTGGCCTTAACAGGGTGCGCGCGAATGGCAAGACAGCCCGAACTGTGTTTAAGAAGTTGGCCTACTATCCTGCCGAGGGAGAGAACGAAGCAAACGACCACCCTAAAACTCCTGAACAGGTTCAGGAGGAGAAACTTCGCCCTTGGGCAAACAAGAAGGGATACTCCATTGTTCGATGTCTCCCTGTTACGGGCCGCACTCATCAGTTGCGGGTTCACCTTCAACATCTTGGCCATCCTATTCAAAATGATCCTATCTATGCTAACCGGCGGGTCTGGGGCGTTGATCTGGGACAAAACGACGCCGATGCGACTCAGAACACAGACGAAGACATCGTGAGCCGGCTGTCTCGGATGGGCAAAGACGAAGTGGCAGAAGCTGTTGCTTATTACGATGCCATGGTGGATAGATATGAGGAGAAGAGGGCCGAGAAGCTTACGGGCGAGCTCTGCGACATTTGCGAGACACCTCTATACTCGGACCCTGGTGAACATGAGCTATCGCTATGGCTCCACAGTCTTCGGTATGAAGATGCAGGCGGTGCCTGGTCATATGTTAGCCCGTTGCCTCGCTGGGCTCTCCCACCGAAGGGAATGAGTGGCCCAACATCGGTGGGTGGGATGGAGGAGTTGGTGGAGGCGGTTAAGGACGAGAACCCTGAGATATCATGATAATTGCCATTCCGTACAACAAGCAAGCACCAAGCAAGCAAGCAACTTCAGATGCCTACACTACATACATATTACGACCATCGCGTGGACAACGCCACCAAATAGAACGAGATGGCAACTCGTAGATACACATGAGCAGCTGAACTATAGCACATCTCGGATGAGAGTTGCAAAGCTGCCGAACCTATCAGACAGGACCAGCTTGATCCCCTGGCGCCAGGGTGAGGATCCGATTTCCGGGTCATCATCCTGTGGATCTACTATTCGTGACCAGGGTCGGCCTATCCCCGTCAGTAATACAGGCAGACTATGACTATTTAGCTTATGCATGAGGGCTCCTAGCCCGTATACACTGGAGGCTGAGCCAAGATAGGGCTTGGCTTCGAAACCCTTGAACATTCTTCGAAATTGCAAGCCTAGGGTTTGTGTTGTTGTGATGCGAGGCATGCGACCGATATCTGTCTTGAACTATGGCGCCCTCGGGATACCCTTCACCCGGGAGCGCGGATTTACAGCAGATAAGCCCAAAGTTTAAGACAAGTCAGTGGTTCCACGGTGGCTAACAACGGGCACTTACTAAAGGCATCGTCGACGCCAGAGGCGCAACATGAAGCAACCAGTACGGAAGCCACTGACAGACTAAACTCATCTCCTCACCCTCGGAACGACCAGTTCTCTGGAGCGGAACCGGGAGGAATTAAGGCCAATGGTTCTCGGAGGAATCAGGTCAATCTAAGCGAAGTACCGCAAGTCTCCAACGGGGCAGGCAATCTGCCAATATGGGGCCCTCAAAGCTCAAGCTCTCAACGCATTCCACAGTGAACACAAGATCAGAACATACGAAGGACCCTAGAAAGATGGACCCCAGAGTCAACGCCAAGAGCTCTACCAACCGACAAAGACCGTAACGACCGCCTTGGCTACGAGACTTGGGAAATAGCTCGAGATAGGGTCGATGATGAGACAGGTCTAAGATTGCTCGACGCTCCGGGGCCGGAGCCAGAGAGTTCACTGGTTCATAGATGCCAATAGATGGAGAAACAGAACTCCGACTAGGCATCATGGCCCTGGTGGACGATACATACATGGGGTAAGCAGTCATGGGGCTATTGTAGATCCTCACGGGGATCTTGGGTCGAGGATTGATTACGTGCAATTATACGGATTGAAGCCTCACCAGACAACTGCTGGCGTGCGTATCCATCACGAGAGTATCAAGACAAGACAACAAGGCCCCTGACAGGGTTTTGATCAAGTTCATTCAATTGCTTTACCCACAGGACTGGCTAAAACAAAAAAGCCCCAGTCAAGTCGAATCACATCATTGTATTGTATGTACTCCGTATCACATCGTGAGCTCCACGAAGCATGGGTTTAATCAATCGGTTGGCAAGGGGTCCATCCTCTAGGCTCTAGCACAACAGCGGAATTGTGGCTAGCGAGATATGGATCACAGCACGCAAGCAAGCCATGATCGAAGCCTGCGCTGCGGGTGACCATTTGCGGCTGTTTCTCTTTTTTCCCTATTTTCTGGGGTAAAGAAGACAAGTTCATGATTGGGAATTGCTTGCTTTTTTTTTTGCTGCGTTACCCATCCCCTTCTCCACGGGTTCGGTTCAATTCACCCTTGCCAGCAGCAGCAACAGTTACCAAGTTCCCGGGTCGTGGTTCTTTGGTCACAGTTGGGAATGGCAATCAATTCGCGCTGCTAAACCTAGTCAAAACTGTCAAAGGTCCATCCCGCTCACGCAGCGCGGGATGAACCTCACGATCAGAGTTTTTCTCTCATCTTGAATGCAACGCTGAGCAAGATCGAAAAGCAAGATTCGTTCGTGTTTGGCGGCGGGAGAAAGATGGCTCTAGTCGGGGGTTAGAGAGGCCCTGCTGGGATGGGAGCAAGGAACCCTTTCAGTGAGACGTCATTGATGCAACGCGACGTTGGAGAGAGATGCTGAAAACGGTTGAGAATTATGGATTGCTGACGATTTCAGCTGACGGACGCGCATCAAGATCAGCTCAGCTTTTCAACTGCCGAGACAGGTTGGGTCATGATTGTCAAGAATAGAATACAACAAAACTTGGTGAAGCAATTGTGAGGTTGAAGGATCTTCGACACACGCAATACAGTACAAACAGACAAACTAAATTCTCACCAAGGTTTGCGATTGAGGTGCCTCGCAGCAAAGAATGACGCCATGCAGGAAGTTGTGTGTGTGTCTGTCTGTCGGTCAGTCTCTGTCTCTGTCTCTGTCTAGATCCCGCGGGTACCATGCTCATTTGCTCGGGGAACCTGGCAAGAGAAGATTCTTTTTTTCCTTCCAAAGTCTCAAAGAGGGAGCTCACCTGCAAGCCCCAAAAACTCAAAGCAGCCAGCACAAATGAGCTGTCAGCAGCGGCTCACCACGGCCTTGAGAGTTAGGGGGCTACATCCTTAAAAACCGCCCTGTGCTGTGCTGCTATTCCTCCTGGGGGAGTTACTCCTGGCTGCGCCGCAGCATAGACTTTCAGCCCCGAATTGCGACCGTGGTTTATTAGGTTGTCTTGCTTTTTCCTACGGCGACTGCGAAATATGCAGTCCATTTGTCCGAGTTACGAATTGCCACGCTGAAAAAGTGACAGACTGAATGCATGCAGTGGAAAATGGCATTTGCGCTCTGAGGGCCGACAACTCCTCAAAGGAGGCATCTTGTCCGCTGGGGGGACTGACTGACTGACTGGCTGGATGCTGGCTCCGTGCGCTGCAGCCAAGTATTTCCTCCTGTACTGTACTTACACGGACGGGGGATCTGCATGGAGTGGATTTCTGGATTGTTTCTTGTTAAATGTTGGCGGGGAATCCGAAGACTGCAGCAGAGATATGATTGATACGGACAGAGGCTCCATCTCCATTGCCATGTGCCCCGGCACCTGATCTGGGGATTGGTTCTTGGCTTTGGGACTGACCGCAAGATGGTCGACGGTACGGAGTACGGTACTCACAGATCAAACAGGCGGCCGTGATGATGCCATGGGGGCGGGTTTGGATCGACGCCGTCGAGTACTTACAGTAGAGTTAGCATCAAAGGGAGCATCAGAGTGATACTGTACCTACTGTACGACTCGCGATAGGCATGGCTGGTGCCGTTTCCACTCCATGGTAACGCTCCCACGTTTTGTCCGACTTCTGATACTGTACTAAGGTCGAGGACGAGCGTCTGGTGGTGGTTGACTTTGGCTTTACAGCACGCTCACATACTGATGGCCTGTGGCCCCCCCCTGGTTCCACGTGCTCCACCCGCTACACTACGATCCTTGGATCAACTGTAGAAGACTCCCAGAGTCCTCCGAGAGGTTAGGACCACGAAGCGCGCTAACTAGGGAGCCGTCACTGGCGACCGACTGGGTCCCCTCTCTCACACCCTGAACCCCGACTCCGACTACGCCGGATATCGGCTAGGTTAGAGGGATGAAAGTCTAATCCTGCAGGGGTCATAGGCTACGACAGTGCATAGTGGGTAGTGGGGGGGAGCGCGGTAGGGATGGGCTCTCGATTCAGTGCTGCAGAGTATTAGAGAGTGTCATCTTGGTGCCCTGGGACTTGTCCAATTCCCACGCTTCTGGGGAGCTTCCCTGGGGGCCACGCTACGCTACAGTGCAGTCAGTACACCATGAGTTACAGTACCTTGCTGTATGTTCAGGTTCGAATTCAAGGTCAAGGTCGAGGTCAACAGTCAACTTCCTCCAGGGCCCAACCATCTAAGGGCACCCCGGGCATGAGTTATCCGCTCTGAGACAACAGGTACACCCTTGTTTTATCAGGATGGGAGATACACTTCAGCACACACAACAGACAGGATCATCGATATTCCATGATTAATCGAGGATGGCATAGCAGACAGCAGCACGACGCCTCGAAGCAAGGCATGGTTGGGAATAATACGCCCGCCGAATGACTCCACCGCTAATTGCAGTGACATTTTACTGCATAGCAAGACAGATGATTGGATTCATCAATCCCTCTGGTTCATCAGTAACATGGGCATGGCTATCGGGGATGGTACTGTAGAATCGAAAGCAGCGGCGAACTGGAATACTTTCTCATGACCGAATGAAATGCGAAAAGACATTCAATGCGTTGAAATGTTTCGATGCATCGGAGCCAAAACGCCAACCCGTCCAAGGGAACGGCGATGCTAACTGCTAACGTGCTGTCAAGCGAGGAGCATATTACGATACTTGCCTTACAGTCAGTCAGCCGCAGAGCCCACATCACATCGATAACGATTGATCGTTCAGGACAAAACGGGGGCTCTTCCTGTTGCAGACAATAGAGGCGAGAGACACGAATTAACTTGACGGTAGAGGCGGCCCTCGAGCGAAGCTCTGTTCAGCTCAGCGCAGGAGAAAGGGTCCGAGAGCTTGCAGTGGAGCGTCAATTAATCTTGGGAACCACAAACCACGAGGAAGATGGGGACCCGCCGAGTTGTAGTTTATTGTGGTGTTTGTTATCCATTCACTGTGAAAGACGATTGAGAAGGGGGGAGGAGGAATTGGTTATTGGGTCGAATCAAGGTCAGGCCAGGTCAGGCCAGACGAGACCATGCCATTGAATGTCTACGAGCATGTCTGGTTTGTGGATATGAAAAACTGGACATTCTTGGAAAACGAATGCTGGTTATTCTGAAAGTCTGCCTATCGACGACGTACGTTGAAGAAGAATTGGGTTGGCCGAAGAAGAGAATCTGTAAGCAAGAAACGCTCCAGAAGCAGGGATAAGCCAAGCCACCCCCGACTGAAGAAGGAGAAGAAGACGAAGAGAAGAAGAGTCTCTTGGAAGAGGATGTACACATTCAATGTCCTCAGTACAAGCTCAAAGTACACTCTCATTCTAACAAGAAGCGTGGCGCACCGGACCGCGCACCAGGACCAGGACGAGTACCATCTCCAGCACGTACCAGAAGGACCCAAGGACCCACGCTCTACCAGCCTTGTTGTTGCTGTTCCATTTCCATTGCTCGCTCGCTCGATGACCCATGGCCCATGAGCCGAACGGACCAACGCTAACACTAATACCAACAGGGAGCATGATGGCCTCCCACTCTAGGGGGTGAGCCTAGCCATGTCTGAAGGGTCCGTCACGACACAACCAGTACGTACACGTTGGAGCACGCCTCCTCCGTTGGAGATACACCTTCTCCAAGGCGAAAAAAAGAAAAAGAGGATGGGTTCGTTCGTTGTTCTACGCCAGAGACGCCATAGGGAAAATGGTTATAAACAACACCCCTTGTCCCCTCGTCGATCAACTCTAGTACAGTACAGTAGCGTAGCTGGGCCGATCTCCATGCGAACACTTACTTGCACGACCTTGACCTTGACCTTGACTTAAGACTACAAGGACTCCACAGACTTCAACAGCTTCTACTACTACCATCTCATCTCATCCTATAACTCAACTCCATTCACCACACCTCACCTCACCTCACCTACATATATACACCATCCAGGGACCCTTCCTTTCCTCACCTTGCTTGACTTGAGGTTTCATCCTTCATACTTGTATAACATATCCGTCACATACAAGTCTTGGCCTTCTCATATATATATACCCACTTCACGTCCCTCTATCTTGTCGACTTGACTTGACATGATCGCATCGCCCACCTCGTCACCGTCATCTATGCCTTATTCTTCTTCACCCGACTCTCACACAATCTCCTACTCCTCACAAAACAACAACACCGACAACATGGTCCGCTCATCATCAGCCGAGCCCGCAAAGAGCTCTAAGCGAAAGGGTAAGTAAACAAAAGCCTAACCAGCCAAGCGGGACAGAAAAAGCAAAAACACACACATACACACTTGCATACATCGCGCCCAAGCAGCAAAGTCAATTCGATTCATATATACATACATACATACATACATACCCATGATCAGCAGCACTAACTAACACGCAACAACAACAGGCACACGAAGCGTCTCTACCCTCACACCTTCACAACTCGCGCGCAAGAGAGCCAACGACCGAGAGGCTCAAAGGGCTATCCGGGCGCGAACCAAGGAGCACATTGACCGCCTGGAGCGCGAGCTGGAGGACCTCAAGAGCAAGCAGAGCCGAGACCAGACTGTCCAGGAGCTTCTGCGACGGAACCAGGCGCTCGAGGAGGAGCTCATGCGGCTCAAGGAGAACATGGGCGTCTCAATGACCTCGTCGCCTTACTCTGCACCTGGTACGGCTCTCTCAGTCTCCATCCCGACGTCCTCGTCACCGCACAACAACATTCTGACCAGCCCCTCAGTATACGATGATAACCTCAGCACAGGCAGCGGTGCCATCCCCAGTCCTCGCGACTCCCCCTTCCCTTCTGGCGACTACAGCCCCATCCCCGACTATGGGCAGCAATACGTCCCCCTCCCTAACAACTGCGAGTCATGGGCCAGTACTGTCCCCTGCCCCGTCCCCTCCAACGTCTCAAGCCCTTCCTCATCTGCCGACGACTACAGCACCGGCTACATTCCCACCAGCGTGCCCACCTCGCTGATGCCCTCAAACAACACAAGCTCCTCCAGCATCAGCGTCGGCCACGCTCACAAGGACGTGATCAAGATGGAGTATGAAGATGTTGATTCTCACGGTACGGTCACCCAGCAGTCTCACTCCCACTCTTGCTTCTCAAGACAGGAGACTAATCACACTCAGTGTCTAGACGCCGGATTCCGCCTCAGCAACCCCTCGCTTCATCCCGTGTCCCATACTTACATGTCTCAACAGCAGCAGCCCGCCTGGAACATGTATCCCGTCTACTACCCCCAGGCTCAGTCCTCGGTCCATTGAAGGGCCAAACTCAACCGGGCTCATCCTGGCCGGGATCTGGGCCCGTTCTCACCACTCCACCGGCCTGTCGCTTTGATGAACTCTTAGTCGGCTTCCTCCAGGACTGCCGCCGCATGATCACCACAGAGTCTCTAGCTCACACCTTGGGTCCTCTTCAGATAGACGTGCGCTCACTGTTTCGCGGCCATGATAGCCACGGTCAGATCGCCTGCTCACCTCACCCCATCACCGACCTCATCCGCAGCCTCATCGACACAGCAGGAATGACACGACTGACTGAGCGCATCGCCATCTTTGCGCCTCTTCAAACCATGATCTGTTGGCTCGCGCAGCCTACTCCAGAGAGACGCGCGCGACTATGCGAAGACTACGTGCCGCGAGAGCGCCAACTGACAACTCCGCACCCTCAATGGCTCGATCTGCTCCTCTGGGGCAGTCTGCGCGAGGCCGCCATCGAGCGGCAGGATCTCTACGCTACAGATGAGTTTCAAAGGGTCTACTTCGACGCGCTGCGCCTTGTCAATTGGCCTTATCAGCCGCTAGACGGGCTAGTCACAGATCCGCAGACGGGCCACGTTGGGCTCACGGATGCCCTCATGGCCCATGCCATGAACGGTTCCAACTGGCGTCTGGCCGAGACCTTTGCCCAAAGATACCCTGAGCTCTGCGGGCTAGTGGCTCTCGAGTAGAGAGTGGGAAAGTCTGTCTGATGGGGATCGACCACACCTTTGGCTCTGCCATGACTCTTGACCTTACCTCACCTTTACTTGACATGATTCGACTCCGGTATCATGGATCACATGCTGTAAGGCATGTCATGACATCGTGGGTTAACACGGCACCACACAATGTCGATCCATCAAACTTACCGCGTGCTGGGATTATCCGCCGCGGCAAGTCTCTATCCTGCTCCCACCCACGTCGATCGTGCCCCATCTCACACATCCACATACAAACATACCTACCTATCTGTCTATCAACCACCTACTACTACTACTACTACTACTACTACTACATCGTCATCATCTTCTCACAAAAAAACAAAAAGACGAAAAAACATTTCATGACATGACATGACAGGAAACTTTTAGAGGAGGAATCAAAGTACCCCACAACATCTCTAACGGCCATACTATACTTCTTATTGTACTGTTAACATAACATTATGGGAAAAGGCAATACTGTTATTAGACATGTATACTTACTTAAACATGGAAGGAAAGGAAAGGGAATGGGCGGAGGCGTGCAATTTGGAACACACACACACAAACAAGCATTGGGACAAATCTAAGGAAATTCACTATTGGCGATATGGGGTTCTTTGTTTCTAGAGGTGTTTTTGACATACATTACTCGGTGTATGATGGTATTACCCATGTTCTTACTAGGATACTTATTTTCACGAATCAAGATACACACACGTTCGGATTCTTCACACTCTGGCCTCAATTCTTCCTCTCATGGATCGTGATTGCAACTTTGTACTATCCCTATGAACATCTATCTCTTGACTAGCAGGCGGGCCCCAAGATGGGAAAATCCTCTGGTTTCATTTTACCCCATACGCTTACATGGTCGATGACATTCCAAAACCCTGTACGAACCCTTGTCCAATTTCGACCTGTAATTGATGGCATATTCCCATATCTACCAGGGTGTGTACGTTATTGTACTGTGCTGTATGTACGTGGTCTTGTTGTTGTTGTTTTTAAAATTATCCTTCTCTTTTCATTACTGGTAAGCGTCTTCTACATACGTAGGAGAGTTACATCGAGGATGCATCTCCACCGCCATGTTCCCGTCACGCACATGGCTCAGAGTCCCAAAGAGGGAGGGGGAGTGTCGAGCATTGGGCAGTCTGAGGGTCCCCCACTTACAGTGTACTCCGTACGGTTAAACCCATAGACCAGGGAGGAGGATATCTGATATCGGTCCAGCGCTTATACTGCTAATGGTCTAGTTGATTATCCCCCTATGTCCCAAGGGGTAAAAGCTGTTCCAGCAGACGACACGCATGCATGCATGCTGCTTGCTGTGCTGTTAGTTGGTATATCGTCTTGGAGTTTTGGAGCAGATATACCTGATACATACCAAAACCGATGCTTATGCTACTCACCGCGTAGCTCCCTTTTGCCCTGCCCAAAGACGTCAGTTGTCCACCTTGACTACAACTGTATCATTTCTCAGTTGCGTTGCATCGCACATGTCACTGCTCAAGCCCCTTGCGGTTGCGGGAGATCTCGAGCAGGGAAAATTCGCAACATTGAGCCGCAACGATACCAAGTAGAGTGACTTGAGATACTTGCTTTTGCCTCCCACGCTCTCAAGTACAAGTTTTTCCAATCTTGTAAAAGATCGTGGCGAAACTGCATGGACACGCACGTGGCCCATCCACACCATATGGCCCTTGTCTCGCAATGACAGCTTGACACAATCTCATACGGCCACATGCGTATTCTAAACATGGACTTTTGCGATTCCGAGGGAGCAAGCACAAAGTTTAGTCTCAGGTTAGGCTTGAACCAACAGAGCTCCGAGGTACAGGCCCGAGGTACAGGCCCGAGGTACACTGCAGTAAATGGTCCGTCCTGTCCAGTGCTGTGCCGTTTCTTCTTGTCTCTCTTTCCAAGAGCCGGGGTGGCGTCACGGTCTTGTATGCCCAAAACGGTGATTTCCATATTAACTATCGGTGCGACACCGACACCGACACACTCGATATGAGACAGACAGACAGGCAGGCAGACAGACAGAGGCTGAGAGGCAGACACACACACACACGCATACATACGCAGCCAGAGACACAAGAGTCTCAGCCCTCCGGAGCTACGTAATGTACATTCTTCGCGGAACTTCCGTCTAGATTCCGTGAAATAAGGGCGAAAAACAGCCTCAAACGTTATGTTTCGCGGAAACTCTATTTGTTTCCGTGTTCCCCTCGGACGTTTTTCTCGATTAGCAACAGGCAAAAGCAAAGAAGCGATTGTACAACATCGCGGCTCGAGCCTCAATTCGTCAACGGCAGTTTGTACCACCGACCATCGGAACAAGACGTCGGCCGGTCGGAGAGGGCGAAACAGAGGCCTCGTCACGCAATTGCTTGGCTCAAAGTAAAGAAAAAGTACCTTGCAGTGATAGACAAACCCAAAAGATACCGGCCGGGTTGTTCCCGCGGGAAACAATGGGCATGGGCACTAAAAAGTCCCCTCCGCATCTGCATCTGACTTCCACCTGAAGCCTCAAGGTAAGGCCTGCACTGACGTTGGAAATGAAACTGGTGACACTGAAGATCGGCCACTAAACAACCCCCAACTTTCAGTTGGGTATTGCCCATCCCTCCTCTTCTGAACTGTATTTTTATCGTATACTGTACTGTATAATTGCGACTTTTCCCTTCCGAGTATGCACTTCGCCAGCAAGAAGGGACGCACAGGCATTTCCCAACCTAGCGGTGCAACGAACTTGAACGAAGCAACAGTCCCGTGAGACACTGACAGCAGCAGCTCAGGGCTTTATTGCGTAGGTGGCTTGGCCTGTTTGAGTCTGAGCCCTTTCTTCACGCAAAGCGCGGGCATTTAATTGTTTTGTTTCAATTTTCCATCGCAATTCAGACCCCGATTTCGTCTAAGGCCGCAAGATCCTGTATGTACAACAATGACCTGCATCTGACGTCTGACGCCCGGTTTGCGGTGAAGATACAGTACCCAGATGTGTGGGATGCACAATGTACAATGCGTTGTGCTGTGCTGTGCCGTGCTGTGCTGTATTCTACCGTACTGTCCTGTACACCGCAACATGTTGCCCAGTGAGAAGGGAGCAAATCAGCCCCAGGGCTAGAAAACCTAGAAGGCGCCTGGAAGACTGCTCAGAAAGGTGATCGAAGCCAATGCAAGGCCAACCTGCAGGAGGGAATGGCATCGGCACGTGTTGTGTGGATGCAGAGCAATTCGAGAGGGAGGGTGAAGAGGCTACAGTCCCCCAAAGCGCTTCAGACTCCTGTACGTACTCCGTACTGTCTTGCCTCCAACTTCAACTGCTGCACAGCCGTTTCTTCGTGACTGAAAGTTGAAGATGGTTGCGTTGAGTTGGAGGAAATGCGTCTAACTGAAGAGGGCGAAGCGGTCCGAGATGTGGAGAACTATTAGACAAATAACGGTATATGACAGGCTGAATTTATCGAGGACGCTAGAGTTGCAGAATCAAGGGGTTCTGTAGGGTCATAGAGTTTGCGCTAGAAGGTTGCTGCAGCTTCTATTCCATGGAAGTCAGAGGTTGAAGTGAGGTGCTGCTGGCCATGATCAAGGAATCATCGACGCTCCCGGGGGGGCCTTGGAAGTGCAGGATGGGGGCTCCTCATGCAGGAGTAACGAACAGTGAGACATGCTACGTCAAAAGAAGATGGAAGGAAGTCCTGCCGAACAAAGGCGTCAGCCTGTTGTCTCCATCTCTTGTCTAATGGTGTCCTCGTCAGCGTCGATTTCCGTCCTGTTACCGTTTCTGTCGTGTCGACCATGCGACCACACAGACACACATGGCTCAAAGTGGACTAACATCGGACTAACATCAGCCAAATTCTCTTGGGGCTGACTTGAGAGATGCCACAGTTCGTAGAGATTAATCACCGTAATTATACCCTCGAATCAATCTGTTGGCTCGTTCGTTGCTAAGGGGGTCCAAGATTGGGTTTGCCGTGCCCAGGGGTTGCTGCGGTTCCCCGATCAAGCGTAGAGTTGCATTTTCTGTGGTTGTCTTCTGCAATGATGACATTCTTCCCTTGAGAACTGGCAAATGCGAGGACAGGAAAAGCGCCGACCGGTATACCGCTGCTTGATCGCCATTCTTATATGTACTGTCCTTTGTACACTGTCATATGCAAAGATACGGCACTGCTGTTGCCAGCACATCATAGAAAAGTCATTTGACTAATACCGTGGTGTAGAATGGAATATGGCGATCCGCCTCGAGCCGTTGGGATAATCCTGGCTGCAAATTACAGGCCTTGCAACGACCCCTGGGCCGTTCGCCATGGACCCCCGTTCACACTGAGACTGGGTGGACGTGGCTTGCATGGATTTGCTGACAGGGATTTGGGAGATCATGACGCTAGTAGGGGCCCTAGAATATCTCATTCAATCCATCAGCAAATAACGTCTCGGCATATAACTCATGCACGGCTGCTTAAGATTGCTAGACGGTGAAGTGATGTGCAGTCAGAAAAAGAAACAACCGTGTTGATGGCTGCGCCAAGACGTATGAGCCGGATATCCATTGAGCCCATGATCTTCAATTAGGCCTCAAGCCAGGGATTAGTCGAGTAGCGGCACGATTTGCGAATAGAGATGAGGTTGGACGCAAGTGGATCTCCCAACTTCCCATCGCCCTTTCTCACAAGAACTAAGAGACCAGATCAGTTAGCTCCATCTATGTACCTAAAAACCACGAGGCAAGCATGGATGGGGCCTCAAGGGACTGAGGTGACAGGAGACACAAGCAGAGTCTGAAGAAGGCCCCCTGCGTCGCACAGACAATGATGGCTGCAGGAAAAGAGACCGACTGTCGTAAGGAGTACTCATTACTCAACGAAAGGAGAAGCCACCGCTTTCGCTCAAGAGGCCCAAGGAGGCGTTGCATCCTCTGTTAATATCTCATACGTAAAAGCTTCGATGCTTTATCAATCCATCATCATGAAATATGTACTTGCTGTGGCTGAGTGTGGCTGACAGCAAGGTTCTTCTCGAACCCAGTGCAGAAGACAATAGAGTTTGTTCTTGCAGCATCTGAAATCTTTGATGCACGCCCTCACTGCTACCAGGCACGTGGCGAGGCGCCAACCATGCGAAGTGATGGGGTCGCTCGAATGTAAAAAAAGGGGGTCGAGGACAAAGTATCTCAAGTACTCGATACTCGTGTGTCAAAAAACCTCCGTGTCTCCATCTCATCTGCCAAAAGATACGGGGCATTTCGCGAGCTAGACCGACAGAGTTTGACGGTTGTTGCTTGCACAGCGGCAAGCCATGTGGACGTGGTGATACGCGTGCGCGGCAGGGCTGGACCGAACGTACAGAACGTTCCATTTGCCCTCATCTTGTTTCCGTACACCAATTTGACTTTCATCTTATTCTGTATTCAGTAAGCACTTCGGATGAGGCGTCCACAGTCATATTTCGCACACACCGTGACGGTGAGGATAAAAATGTGGCTGATGACGTTCTTTCGATGCGTGAAAAGGGTTTATTCGGGGCTGGTACCCAATGGTATGAATTTGTGCTGGGAGACTGTCTCACCTTGCAGCCTCGAGAATCAGTCTTGGCAGTGAACTTTCCAAACGGATGAACCGCCAAGACATGTGCCATAGTCCTTTTGCAATGTTCTTCGGTCGTAAGGATGAGATTTTTTCTCTCCGTGTGATGAATGTACTCTTCCAGGATGCGCTATTGCCTGTAAGATATGCAAGCTTCCTTGGAAGTGTTGCAATGATAAGCATGCCAGCAATGAAACCCATGAGTTGGAGGGCTTCATTCTGGTGAGCCGGGATTGGACAGGAAACACGAGCTTTTACACATGTGTGTGACTTGGTGGATTGCTGTATCAGTTCTGGAAGCGGTCTGAAGTATTCAAGTACCGTATTCCATGACCAACGAGAATGCATGTCTGTGAAGATCGTCGTCATCGCGGTAAGAAACCCAACTGGTTGTAATCCGCGCGACTGAGCCTATCCTCATTATGCTTTACTCATTCAGCTGTGGCTGAAACCTGGCTTCTGCGAGGCTTACAGAGACAGGAAGGAGCTTGTGCTCTGTGAGCTCGTAGCTCAGCCTTGATCAAAGACGGGTTGGTGGTGCTAACTGTTTCATTCCCCGTCTCCCCGTTCAGGGCACTTCTATCGGTGATTGGGTCTGAAGATACCGAGCAAAGTATCCGAATACCGTGAAGCGCGCTCCGAATGCAACCCGCCATTTGAGGTTCTTTTAGTAGTCTCTGCAACTCTCGAACATGAAGCTCTCATCGCCAATCGTTGCTAGCGGGATAATGATCAATCATGTCCATTCACAGTCGATGGCTTCGACCAAAGGCTCTTGGCGTGGGACGAACTTGCTCGTGAAGAACACCGGACTCGAGAGCTATTCGGTGGCCTTGTGGGACTTTATCTGGGCCTAAACGACCTCGATGTCAAATCAACGGGAGCCGTCGATGATTTGAGCAAGGGTCGTTTCGGGGAAGAGAGATGCCGATATCCAAGCTCCATAACTTCATTCCACGACCCGCTTTAACATCCATCTCGAATTCGTTCTCATCTTGTGCTTGTGCTGCTCGTTTTCCTAATTTCAGACCCTTTCCCCTATTGATAACTAGTCTTGTCACTAGACGCCGGCACTCAGGCCAAGAAACGTGCAAGACGTTGGTCACGGATGCATGCAAACATACTTTCGATCCCACAAGGCGGTCCGCATGCCACCCTCGTGGGACAGCGCCAAAAGCGTGTATCAAGACAGCCCATTGGTGGCAGAATACCCCTAGCCATCAACTGCAACATCAGCCTAGAGACCGTTGCCGTCATTTCGTCGCAGACCCCTAGGCCTCACTTTCCGGCTATGCATGTCACTTTAGACCAGATCCTCAAGGCCCGGCCAGGTTTGATCTTCGACAACAAACCCCAGCGAACAGCAACCCTAGTACGACGCGAGATCAAATCGAGTGAGCAATTCGTGATAGAGTGTTGCTGTTTATGCACACCCGTGATACTCTACAGAGTCATCTGTTTGCTTCAAACTTTATATTCATGACAAGAGTCAAACGAAGTCATGATACCATTAGTACCTGGGTAACCGCAGGCAGCCACATGCGCAACAAATGCCGCTTGTAGCGCAAATGGCGGTAGTAATTTAACTCTGTCGCGGCACGCATGGCATCCATCCATTGGTGGTTTTGCGAGAAGGTTCGTCGTTGTCAGTCGTCAGTGTCAGTCCCTGAAGCCATGATGCGTCACGGTCGGAACGAAAGCCGAGTAATCATGAGATTGAGACCGGTACTTGGGTTTGATCCAGGGGATCCATCCTGCAAGTTGAAAGCAAAACCAAGGTTTTAGTTCCACGTTAGTGAATGCCGCGGGGCGATCTGGACTCAGCCTAGTCCCAGGAAACAGGAACCCAAAACTCTGCCACGGCTGGGCTGCTCCGGGTTACACAACGTAGCAGTGGTGTTGGATACACGTGAATGCAGTGAAGCATGAGTCTTGGCATTTCGTACGGATCATGATGACAATTCGATCTGCAAAATACGTGATAGTTGGTCAAGGTAATCGAGAAGCAATCGAGATTGATGATGAGAATTCGATTGCCGTGTAAGATGATGGCTGAAGAAGTTTCTTTCATCCCATCTGCCACCATTTACTCGTCATACATAGCGTGGTCGACGGTCTCGCCGCTTGAATCCTCCGTGGGACCGGGTATCTTCCGGCCCGAGTCCGATAAGTTCGGGCCGGGTGCAATCGGCGCCGTCTTGTTCGGGGAATCTTCGGGACGGAGAAAGACTGTATAGTGTAGCTATCCCCAAAGCTCTCATCTCCCGTGGTTCTTCTGTTGAAGACTCTATGTGGACCTGCTACGATTAGACTCAGCGGAACCGCCGCCCCTCCGTTCGTGCCTGGGCCTTGGGGCGGCGACGATACCATGGACTTGGGAGCGAGACAAAGCAAACATGTTGGTTCAATTGCCGGATCGTAACGGACCGCAGCGATTAGTGATCGGGTCTTGGCCATGGAGTGTCTCTGTTTGCTGCTAAATCTCGGCCCGTTTGATTTGTCGGTACTCCGTAGTAAGCGTAGAAAAGTACCGTGTAGTAGTCGGATCTTGAAGGATCCGTCGGAAGAGACCCGGATTCATCAGGGCCTTTTTGTTAATCCGAGTTTGAGAAGTGGAAATCTCGGATATTGGTCGAGGTGAGAATTGCCCCTGCCGAGGTGAAGACAAGCTCATCCCCTGGTAGTTCCCACCTTCCACGAACCTTCCAAATCGTCCCCACGTGACTCCTCACATGATCAGTTCATTCCTCTCTTTCCATCGGTTCAACTCTGGCATCACGTATCTCATGATTATTGAAGACGCAGTACGCTTATATCCCCCGCTTCGTGCTGTTGTTGCCCGAGGTTTACGAGACGGAATTTCGTCCCGACGAAGCGATAACCTGGAATGAGTTCCTGTCGATACGCTATATGATTGGAGGAAACATCGGTTAAACCACGGGTAGAGTTCCCAAGCTCATCATCCGTGGGGCTTCACCACCAACTAGATGCTCATCTGGTATCATGAGAACGAACTGGTCTGTTCGATTGGCAAATGATAGAGGAGAATGAGCTCTTTTCTCGCCCGACTGATGCATGTGTATCAGGCAGAATAGACACGCAAGTTGCTGCGGGGTTGTCATTTACCCAGGAAGGTTCTCCAGCTTGTTCAGAGCGAGAGTATTTATCTGTCGACTAGAGGAGCTGATTCCTGTCAATTGACTTATTTTCTCATTATTCTTGCTTCTACCGTGAATCAGGATCTTTGGAAGTGATAAAAATGGCTGATATTAACGTAGAAGAGGTCCTGAAGAAGCTGTCTCTCGCTGAGAAGGTCTCCCTTCTGGCAGGTTAGTAGCATCGCACGATTGGAACAACAGCAGCTAACATTTCCACAGGAATTGACTTCTGGCATACAAAGTCACTCCCAGAGCATGGAGTCCCATCTCTACGTCTATCAGATGGCCCCAACGGTGTAAGAGGCACCAGATTCTTCAATGGTATCCCAGCAGCATGCTTTCCCTGCGGCACCGGCCTTGGTGCAACATTCAACCAAGAGCTGCTTGAAGAAGCAGGAAAGAAGATGGGTGAAGAGTCCATTGGAAAGAGTGCTCATGTAATCCTCGGCCCTACCATCAACATGCAACGTTCGCCTCTTGGAGGTCGTGGTTTCGAGTCTATAGGCGAGGACCCCTTTCTCGCTGGTCTGGGTGCCGCAGCGCTTGTTCGTGGAATTCAGAGCACAGGTGTGCAATCAACAATCAAGCATTTCGTATGCAACGACCAAGAACACAAGCGCATGAGCGTCCAGGCTATCGTCACAGAGCGTGCACTCCGTGAGATCTACGCTCTTCCCTTCCAGCTGGTCGTACGAGACTCACAGCCCGGTGCATTCATGACATCTTACAACGGTGTCAACGGGACTTCTTGCAGCGAGAGCAAGAAGCTACTGAACGACATGCTGCGTGAGGAATGGGGTTGGGAGGGTCTGATCATGAGTGATTGGTACGGCACATATAGTGTCACTGACGCTATCAAAGCTGGTCTTGACCTTGAGATGCCTGGTCCTACTCGCTGGCGAGGCGATGTCCTCAACTTTGCAGCTGCTTGCGAGAAGGTTTGGGGGCATGTTATTGATGACCGCGCCCGAGAGGTCCTCAAGTTTGTCAAGAAGTGCGCTGCCTCTGGTGTCAAGGAAAACGGCCCTGAGAAGACACTTGATACACCCGAGACTGCGGCTCTTCTCCGCAAGATAGGAAACGAGAGTATCGTGCTCCTCAAAAATGAGAAGAGTCTGCTTCCGTTGGCGAAGGATAAGAAGACCTTAGTCATTGGACCTAACGCCAAGGTTGCGACTTACCATGGTGGTGGCTCTGCCTCCCTAGCTGCCTACTACGCTGTGACACCTTACGATGGTATCGCTGAGAAGCTCGGTAGCCAACCTGCTTACACTATCGGCGCATACACACACAAGCTGAGTCCTCTACTGGGAAGTCAGACTAAGGGTGAAGACGAAAAGGCTGGCATGAGCTGGAAGGTGTACAATAAGCCACCTAGCGACACATCCCGCAAGCCCGTCGACGAGCTGTGGCTCGCCAAGTCGGAAATGCACCTCGTCGACTACTACAACTCTGAGCTCGAAGACCTCTGGTTCGCAGATCTAGAAGGCATTCTAGAAGTCGAGGAAGATTCCACGTACGAGTTTGGCGTCATCGTCTGCGGAACTGCCAACCTCTACGTCAACGACGAGCTTGTCGTCGACAACTCGACCAAGCAAATCGCCGGCGACGCGTTCTTCGGCACTGCGACACGGGAAGAGCTCGGCCGCAAGAACCTAAAGAAGGGCGAGAAGTACAAGATCAGAATTGAGTTTGCCTCGGCCCCAAGCTTCACCCTCAAGCTGGACAACCCCGTCGTCGGCCACGGATCTCTTCGCGTCGGCGCATCAAAGGTCATCGACGCGAAGCAGGAAATCGAGCGATCTGTCGCTCTCGCTAAGGAGCATGATCAGGTCATTATTTGTGCTGGTCTCAACTCGGACTGGGAGACGGAGGGCTCCGACCGTGAGAGCATGAAGCTTCCCGGAGCTCTGGATGAGCTCATTTCCGCTGTCGCAGCCGCGAATCCGCAGACGGCTGTTGTTATGCAGACTGGTACGCCGGAGGAGATGCCCTGGCTGGATGAAGTCCCTGCTGTGATTCAGGCGTGGTATGGTGGTAACGAGACGGGTAACTGCATTGCGGACATTCTCTTTGGTGACGCAAACCCGTCTGGCAAGCTATCACTGAGCTTCCCCAAGCGCTTAACCGATGTCCCAGCATTCCTTAATTTCCGAACCGAAGCCGGGCGAACACTTTATGGTGAGGATGTGTATATGGGATACCGATACTACGAATTTGCCGACCGTGAAGTCAACTTCCCCTTCGGTCACGGCCTCTCATACACCACCTTTGCCTTCTCAGACCTCAATGTTTCCTCCAAGGATGGCAAGCTAACCACAAGCGCTACCATCAAAAATACAGGCTCCGTGCGCGGTGCAGAAGTTGCGCAGCTTTACGTGCGCCCGATGCAAGCTGCCAAGGTGAACCGTCCTGTCAAGGAGCTCAAGGGTTTCGCAAAGGTTGAGCTAGGTGCTGGCGAGTCCAAGACAGTGACTATCTCTGAGTTGGAGAAGTACGCTGCTGCTTACTTTGATGAGGAGAAAGATAAGTGGTGTGTTGAGGCTGGTGAGTACGAGGTTATTATTAGTGCTAGCAGTGCTGTGACCGACGAGGCACTCAAGGGCTCGTTCAAGGTCGATGAGACATACTGGTGGTCTGGTATTTAATAAAAGGACTGTAGATAGCTGTGTCATGCTTCGACTGAATGAGAACTAAGTATTCACTTGCTCATGTTGTCAGTAGCATCTTGTGCGTCGTATTAATTGTCTACTAAGTTGTATGTGATAAAACCATGCCCTCTCCCTTTCCAGGAATTATCCTTCAATCACCTAAAACTCTCTCCATCGCCATAAACCGTCTGGTCATCATCAGGACATACCCACGGCTCCGCATCCCCAAGTCTCTGCGCCGTCAGCCCAGCATTCCCCGGATCCTTCATACCAGCATTTTGCTGCCACCTATAAGAAACCTTTCGTAACCTCTCACTCTCAACAGATGTGAGTCGAAGATACAACTCCGCAGCAATGATGTGAAGGAGCAGAGCAAGCCAAGCACTCGCCCCAAAAGCACTATTGAGACTCGCTGCGATCTCATCGGGGCGTCCACCCGATGTGCCCTTGATGATGACGCGCTGGTCGGGAGTTTCACCCGTGTAGAACCCAATGCAGTCGGGGTATAGTGCTTCCACGGCAGGCTTGTTGTGATAGAACATTGAATCCAGTACTGCACATGGGGTAGTTGTATAATAAGGATCCATTCGGCTGGTGATCTGGGCCATTATAATCCCGATGAGCCTCATGGTGACAACATGAGCGGCCTTGGAAGTGTTAGCAAGTTAGTTATCACACTTCTGTATGACGACTCACAATAATCCACCCTCGGATCATCCACGCTCGATGTTGCTCAAGTTGGAGCTTCTTGATGTTGATATAAGCCAACAACATGGACGTAACAAACAAGATGCTCGCAGCACCAGTAACAGTCTGCATTTCCAACGTGCCACCAAATGTGTGTCTGGCGATCATAAAGACTCCAATCATTCCAACTGTTGACAGTAGTAGAACGATATAGCCATTAATTCGATGGACGATGAGGGCTCTATGTCGAATAACTGGTAGAAACTGAAAGACCACCAGAACAGCTGCCGGGAGAATGCCAGCGAGATGCATGATTATACCAGCCTTGCCAATGCCACTACGGTAATAGTAGCATTCTCCGGGAACAGCTCCTCTTGAGCCGTATGGCCTGTTGGTAGGTGGCTCACTAGGACATAGTCGTCCGTCAAAGTCGAGATATATAAAGCGAGATAGTGTAAACGCAAGAAAGGCTCCGCCGAAGAGGAACCAAAGAACAAAGTTGTACCCCTTGGTGAAGCCAAAGGCACGGTATATACGCTGTAAGCGGGTGGGATAAGGTAAAGTTTGAGGCTTGTTAGGGTCCATGTTGTTGAAGTTATATATATGTGTGTGTAAGAATGAGTGTATAGGTAGTAAGATGTCCCGTGTCCAACCTACCCTCGCGCCGGTATTTATGACCGAGCACGAAGACCGTCGTGTCTTCTCTGATAGCATTCGTAGATTCACTATCGATATCTACCGTAGACTGGCTCAATGTATTCCCAATCTACAGTGTTTCGACCAAATCATTGATGATCGACGGCGCCATTGTGTGATGAGTAACTGGTGGTTTCTCACACAAGCGCTGCACAATAGATCGCCATCAAGCCACTGATACACATCAAGATATCCGTTAGATTCGTCAGAGCGTTCATTGGCTAGAACTAGACGTCTGTGTTGGTCTCTCTTGAGTTTGTGCACTCTCGGGTATTCGACCACGGCCAATCCTTCAACTGGGCACGATATCGTATGGCAGACGACACAGGAAGCGCACTTGACTAACTATAACTCTGAATGGTCAGCTTGTATGATTCGCTACCGACGAGAGAAGTGACGCAGCAAGGCTAAACAGTGTCTCACGCATTGTCTACATGCGTACGCGAGATGAAAGCTTAGGCTAATGTGTGAGTCAAGGGTAGCACAGAACACAATTCATTGGGATATATCACTGTAAACCGTACCAGAAAGACAATTCAGTGCCAGATTGGGAACAGAGATCCCCTATCAGCCTCGGCATTGAGGCCGTTGGTGGTACATAAGCTGAAGGATCAGTGACTGCTCCGTAGGAAGAGCACTGAATTCTTAATTATTGACGCTGACCGTCGTTGAAGCTCTATATATGACAACAATTATGTCAATGGCTTGGGCCATTACCGTTCGCAGGTCTCACCAATCAGAAATACCAGCAAACATCTTGATCACCACCATAAGCGAGAAGAGTCTCTCAAGAACAATCTTCCATGCAATATGAGTGACTATTTCTTGGACGTTGAGCCTCGGTGACGTTGTCCCCTTGTCCGACAACCAGTCGTTTACGCATACATGAGACGTTTCGAAAACTGACTGGCGCCAGTTCCTTTGATCGTAGCCGCTGACTGTGCAATCTCGGCTGCTGCAATTCAAGCCCGACAACCACTCACTGTCCCAGACGTTCAACAGCGGTCTTGAACCGATGGCAGATATAGAGAATCACCCATAGCTAGGGTCGGCTTCTCTCGTTTTGGGTAGGCCTCGCTTTTCAGCGCGTAATAATCCGACCTTCCTGTAAGCATCTCAGATGGTGATGACCAACCGAACCCGAAGAAGCGATATGCGACATAATGGACAAGGGAATTTTGTGGGATTCAGATGGCCTACAGCTGCGTGCTGTGAGGAAAGTCGGCTCTGGGCTGCCATTGGGCTGGGAGCTTTGGAATTTTATCGTAACCCATTCTCAGTGCGCGATCATGAGGGAAACACTTTATCATCAGCAAGAAACTGATCAACGCGTCTCTTCCGCCCCTGCGCACCCATCTCAGTCAAACTGACTTCCTTCGCCTCGCCATTCGGAGCGTCCTCGGGGAGCGAAAGCACACGGCCACCAACTCTCGCCAACAAGATTCTCATTCTCTCAAGCTCCTTCTCAACTGGGCCATTCCGGGTAAGTAGATTCTCCTGGATACCAGCGCCGTTTTCATCGGTTTTAAGTGGCTCAACGATAGTCTGAAGGCGCTTTAAGCGCGCGACTTGCTCTCGAAGTTGCTTGCGCTGGTCGTTGAGTTGAGTGAGTTGCTGGACAGCGTCTGCGTAGCGCTTAGTTTCCATGGGATGGTCGTTGATGTCTTTTTCCAAGTGCCATGAAACAGGCAACGCTTCTATAGCTTCATCTTCGGCTAGAAAGGATCAGTCTGAAGTTCTCATATGTGATGCTGAAGTACTCACTCAAGTCAAGCTCTCTGCCAATGCCGCCCTCAGTATCAGCAGGCCCCCCCACCTTCCGCTCAGCATCTTTAGTGTACACATCATTGATCTGCTCGGCGATACTGCGACTAGCTTGCGGAGGATACACGCGACGGCAATGTTGCTGGATAGTGTGGTTGAGATTGTATAGGACTTCTTGAACGACGCGGTCGGGGATAGCCTCATCTGACGCGTCGTTGGTTTCTTGCCATGAGCGGGATGGAGCAATGGGCTGAGAAAGAAGTGTTGTTTGGCTGGTGATGAAAGACTGCTTCACCGACGGGATTGTCGGTGCTGCTGGACGAGAAGACATGGTTGTATTCCTTTGTATCCTTGATTCTGATAATCGTGATACCAGTCAGTATTGGTGAATTATTGATGTTGATGATGCTTGGCCAATCACGTGTAAAGAGATGGACGTTCAGAAGGGTGTCCACTAAGATCAGGACATATTCAGTGGGTAAACCCCCCAACGGACCCCCGCCCAAATATCCAATACCTGCCATCACCACTTTGCATGATTGCTTCGTCATTCAGACGAAAGGCTGGTATTTATGAGATCTGCATCTGAGTAAAAGTGATTCTGTCAGTTTAATTGATTCCAGAGAGAATAGCTCGTCATGGATACATGTTCTAACCCATTCAACAGGGCCAGTGTCTTGATTACATCGACCAGGACAAGGTATTCATCAAGACCGACTTCACTCACCGACATCCATATCCTCATCACCAATAAACCATCACCGCCTGATAGATAGTATATGTACCACCTCGGAATCTAATAGCCTACTCTAAATCCAGCACAACAAGCTATAAACGCCAGGATTAGGCCAAGAGTCACACACCGGAATCTCGAGTCGTCAATCCCCCCGCCTGCCGTACGCCAACAAATCCACGATACTCATGCCAACGAAGCACATTCTCGTCAAGCCATACTCGCTTTCGCTAACACAGTATCGCAAGATGCATCCATCCCCTTAAACGCCAACGTCCCAAACTAACCACCTTTCCCTCAACCGTTGATAGGTCCCCCAAGCGACGACGAGCGGAACAATACCGCACACGCGAAGGCGCACAAAGTATTGAGCCACTAATTTAGTGAGTAAATCAAATCAAATCGACAACCTCAGCCTTTCGGGTGCCGACATGAGTTGTTTTTGTGGTGATTTCTTTCATGCGGAAGTGTCGGGGCTTGGTATTTTCGTTTTCTCGCGCGGAATCCGGTTTGGTTTACTGATGGTAGCGTCATTGACTTTACACAGCCCATGCTTGGGAGTACAACGGGCGGGTTTTTGTACTTAATAGGTTTGAGATCCATATTTTGAAAAATACCCTATTATTATGATGCGTTTTGTAAAGATTTGTGTTTTATTGTTTTGATGTTGAATGACGACAGTGAAGCTTTAAAGTGGTTATCTTCACTTACTGGTTCATTGTCGGTGCTAACACTGCGTTGCGTTGCAAACATACACAGACACAAACAAAAAGGTGCACTGTGTTGTATTTGTATAGAGCCAACGCTTTATTTCTCACTTGGCACATGAGCTGAGTTTCATTTCGCGCTTATTTCATAGACATATCTTTAGAGCGTGCCTCTTGTTCTTGCATCTTTGTTTCCCAGGCCCCAAACGATATTGTCACAAACGAAACGAAAGCAACGGTTTCTCGCTTCTTCTTAGGCATTTTCGCAAATAAACTTTACTATGGCGCTCAACGGCCCGGGTGTCTATCACCGCACCCGAGAGCATGAACAAGAAGACGCTTCAAACATCACCAAGAACATCCTCGCCGAATCATGGAAATCATGGCCCAACGAAGCCGCAGTAAGTTCTCCCCTCCTGATCTAATTACTTAAACTAACATATCCAGTTTGATCGTCTAGAAGAACACCGTGGTCCTCTACGCCTAACTCTCAAAGGCACCATCCCCTCATGGGCAGCTGGTTCTCTCTACCGCACTGGTCCCGGCCAAAGTCGCGTTGAAGACACAGCTCGTGGCACACACTTCACAACCCACTGGTTCGACGGCTTTGCACAAACTCATCGCTTTGACATTATCCCCTCTGAAGATGGCGAGACACAAGTGTGGTACTCGTCGAGACGACAGGCTGATGAGTGGATTGCTGATGTGAAGAAGAAAGGTTGGAGGTCAGGAATGACGTTCGGACAGAAAGCAGATCCTTGTGTTGGGATCTTTGCAAAGGTCATGACTGTTTTTGAACCAAAGTTGGGGAATCATAATGTTGCGCTTTTGGCGAATGTTCCTGGTGTGCCAAAGGATGAGAAGGCGGAGGAGATGTCGAACGGAGTGACAGGGCCTCTTGGACATCGAGTCAACACGAGCAATCTGTTTGTTTCTACAGACTATACTGGAATACGGCGCATAGATCCTTCAACTCTTCAACCCCTGGGTGAGACCACGCAATACGATCTTCACTCCTCTCTCAGCGGTCCATGTTCCTGCTCCCACGCCCAACGCGACCCCGACTCAGGAGACCTTTTCAACTTCAACCTTGCATTCGGCCGAGCTCCAACATATCGAATCTTTAGAGTGGACGCTGCTTCAGGAGAAACAGAGGTCCTCGCTACAATCTCCGATCTCAATGTTCCACCAGCGTACATGCACAGTTTCTTCCTCACAGAAAACCACGTTGTGATATGCATACCCGCATCACACTACGCATGGAGAGGACTGAAGACACAGTGGGAGGGAAACATCATTGATTCTATAAAGCCATTCGATAAGGAGAGGAAATGCAAGTGGCTTGTCGTTGATCGCCGGCACGGAAAGGGGCTTGTCGCTACTTTTTCATCGCCGGCTGCGTTCTTCTTCCACAGCGTTAATGCATTTGAGAAAAAGGCCAAAGATGAAGATGGCACTGAGCGGACAGATCTTTTCTTCGATTTGGCCAAGTATGACAATATGGATATCATCAAGGGCTTTTACTACGATGTTCTCATGGATCGCGACGACGCTACGAAGAAATACTGGTTCAAGAATGACCGGTACAAAAACTGTGCACCAACTCTCACAAGATACCGCTTCAGATTACCCCCAAAACCAACACCAGATACAACATTCTCCGCCAGCGCAGAACAAGTCCTCGCCATTCCTAGTCCACACGCAGGCGAGCTCCCAACCATCCACCCCCTCCGCAACGGCAAACCCTATCGCTACGTCTACAGCGCTTCACTACGCGGTCTAACAACTTCAGTCGATGCTCTGGTGAAAACAGACTTGGATACCAGTGAAGCGTTCATATGGACGGGACCTGAAGGACATACCCCTGGCGAGCCGGTCTTTGTACCAAGGCCTGGAGCAGAGGCAGAAGATGACGGGATTATCTTTAGTCTGGTTGTCGATGGAGTTAATGAGACGGCGTATATACTGTGCTTGAATGGAAAGACTATGGAGGAGATGGGTAGAGCAGAGGCTGATTTTGCGATTGGACAGGGATTTCATGGCATTCATTTGCCAGCTGCTTAAATCCAAGGTTATAATCGAGCGACGCATGCATATAGACAGATACGTTTCACTAAGAGCGAACATTCAATCTAATAGACAGAAACTATTCCCCTGATCAAATCATACCACGTTGAAGTGATGAAGAACTGCGTTGACCTTCTATCGTATCCTTCACCCCAAACCCGCACCTACACCACCCATCACAGTCCATAAATCCTCAAATTCGATACGAAAACCCCCACGGGCACTCAATTTCCCTCTCCCAAACCCTCGGAGCCCAATATCTCAAATCGATCGAGCTACCCCGCGAAATGCAACGGTGGCTTTACTTTTTTTGGTGGAAAATGGCCTGATGCTGACGCGCTACGGAGGATTTTTTTTAATCGAGCAGCAACTGGACCTTGCATGAGTTGCGGCAGGGATGAGAGATCTCTTTTTTTGCATATGATGCTGGTACCAGAAAGTCAATGTGTTTGTATACACGAATTTGAGACTTGGAAGTGAAGTTATTGGACTTGTTGCTTGTATGCTGTGGTGGGATGATTGATAAGGAGTCTTGAGGGTGAATCACGAGATTGGGACTGGGATCGCTTGCTACCGATTGGACAGGGTCTTAGGAATTGGGTTTATGGAGAGATCATCTGGAGATGAGCACAAGGTTCATGAGTTAAATCGTGGTGAGCGTTCACTCAACTCATGATGATCATGAGGCTCCAGAAACGAGGTTATCTGACCTAAGAAGCGAGGATGCTCGGTGACCGAGGCATGGACCCTGAAAATTGTACGATTGATAACACGAGCCGCATCACAACGACAGTCCCATCTCCTCGGAATCCGTGAGTTATCACCCCATTAGATAACAGCTTATCAATCTTCACTGACTCACGAAGAAACAACGGACATACTCATTAGATGAAAACATTTGACATTTCGTGCTTGTAGCTATTTGATACAGTTCATCTCATTCTACCGACCCCGCTCCAGTGTAGGCTTCGCCGCATCCCCTGTAAGCCCAATCACAACCTTAGTGATTTCAGGCAGAAAAAAATAAAAGAACCCCTGACTCCCAAATACTGATCCCATGAATGTTGCGGATAAAGAAGGGAAAGACTAGTCAGACGCGTTGCGTCAGACATTCTTACACCAGACTAGATCCAAAGATGACTCCCCTCCTTCGAACGACTTTCTTTTTTCATCCTGCCTCAAAGAGGGTATCATTTCCTAGTTTCCCAAGTATTGTGACATGGCGTAAAAGCAGTGTGATGTGATATTCGTGTTGTTTTTATGTTGAAATATTTTTTGATGAATTACCACGTTTAAGCAGCAGCAGCGTCGGCCTCGGGGAGCTTCATGCCGGTACCGCTGAGGTTGCTGACCTTGGCGTTGGGGTTCTTGGTGTAGTAATCTGAGATGGCAGACTTGATGGCATCCTCAGCAAGCATGGAGCAGTGCACTTTGAAACCGAGTTAGCATCACAGTGCGCAATATACCGCATTTGAGCAAACGGGAAGCGAAATATCAGGGTAGTAAACTTACGCTTGACGGGGGGTAAGCACAGCTCCTTAGCAATCTCGGTGTTCTTGACCTTGCCAGCATCATCCAAGCTCATGCCGCGCACAAGCTCAGTGAGATAGCTGCTGGAGGCGATGGCGGAACCGCATCCGAACGTCTTGAACTTGACCTCGGAGATCTTCTGGGTTTCAGGGTCGACGCGGATCTGGAGCTTCATGACATCGCCGCAGGCCGGGGCGCCGACGAGACCAGTTCCGACATCAGCATCCTTCTTGTTCATGGAGCCGACATTTCGAGGTCGCGAGTAGTGGTCGAGGACCTTCTCGTGGTAGGAGCGGGTAGCGTTGACGGCGACGGCGGGAGAGATCTGGCGGGCAGGGAGGATGGTAGGACGGGCGAGGGGAGCAGCGACAGCAGCTCGCCGCGAGACAGCGCGAATTCCTCTAGCGAACATTGTGATATGTGTCGTGTTGTGTGTTTGTAGGTGTTTTTTAGTTGATATATCGAAGTCGTCGAATATCAGGTTGTGCGTAGGTCGTGTGTTTGTCAGGATTGTTGTAAGATGCAAGATTGGAAAAGTGAAGTGATGCAAAGATTTGAGAGTTGAAGTTGAATGGGGAGGCGAAAAGCGATGACGGAGGGAGGATCGAGTCTGGGGGATTGGCCTAAAAAAAAGATGCTCTTCTCTTGTTGCGGGCGGGACTTGAGGAGGAGATGGCGATTTCGGGCAACGGGTTGCGGTGGTGTGGAGTAGATTGGGGCCAATCAGTGAGCTTCGATTGCTCGGCCATTACGTCTTTATTAGCTCGGTACTCCTCGGAGAAGAGAAGAGAGAGACAGATTCAAGACCCTCCTAATTATTCCCACTTCTTTTTATTGACGTTTGTCTGATGCCTTTATCATGGCCATTGATGAATGTCTTTTAATTAATATTATTTATTCATTTATTGTTTGCTGAACATTACCCTTCCGTCCTCATCAAACGCAAGGAGCAAAGTCAGTCCGATTGGACTCACATTCACAGGTGAGGAGTAAACCGAGAGCTTAGACGTAGGTTGTGGCCGGGGACCCGGACTACCTAGTCTGCATCTGATAAGATAGATGCCAGCCAAAACATTCATTACTAATGACATGCCGAGGCGAATCACACATCGTCATGGACCATGGAGCGGCAATTTATCCGTTTGTTTCTCGATCCTTCACGCGGTCCATCGGTATTCTTCTCCGTACAGACACTGTAGTCTCAACCCTAAAGTGCAGATCGATTTATTACTGGCCAAATGAGAAGATGCTGATAGTTAATAATGGAGTTGTTGAACTTCGGTGCAAACCCGGCGACATCGGCGTTGGTTGGCGCACGTTACCGGCGCTGGGAAATGATTTGTCAACGTGCATGGCTTTTTTCCATCTGATAAGGCCAACATGAGATTGATAAGTTGACGCAGCTTCTCCGCGAACAGTCCGCGGGGTCAAACAGAGGGTGTTTACCTTCGGGTAAGAATGCTATCAATCAGCCCGAGACCGAAAGTCAAATGTCAATTGTCAATGCATGATCTGGTACTAATCTGCGACTCGGACTGTCAGATCAAAGACGAATTGCAAGTTGGTGGATCTCGGTCGTTGAAATCCCCGCTCGCTTTTTGCACGGAGTCGGGGATATGCTCCCGGGCTTTTGGCACTTCACACTGAATATGGAAAATGGGTTACATCGATCTGTACGGAGTATGCAGCTGCAACATTGTGACGTTAGCTCAATATATCACATGTGGTATACCAGTATCTTTATTCACTGCCGACATTCGTGATGCTTCGGTGATGTGATGAAAGTCCCAAAGTGTTATACCCTGATCAGAACTCCGGGGTCAACCTCCGACGACCCGACTTGACTGCCAGAAGCTGCCAAGTCATTCATTCAACTACAACGAAAATCTATACAAGTATATAAAATGTAGAACATTCTACGTATTTTTATAACAGCAGTGCATTCTGGAAGCTACCACAGCGTAGCATAACGTCAAGTTTCTCTTTCTTTCCCCATTGCCGATGAGGGAACTCTCTTCTATGCGGATGCCTCCCGGAGCAAGAAAACTTAGGATCTCTACTCCAGAAGCAATTCAATAATTGATGTAGATCTCGTGGAGACTCGAGTGGCTGCATGATTAGCTATTTCTAGTAGTTGGGGTAAGGTCTCAAGTCTTTTTTTTGCCTCCCTTCACATGTATCGTATCTCAAACTGTAAGTGCATATATGGCCTAGTACCTCGCGATATGAGAAATACATATCTACGGGGATTATGTAAAGCCATGTTCTTCACAAAGAGGATAGCTTCTTACATGTTGATGGCGACAGGTGCTTCAAGATCGAGCTTCCATGTATTGTCATTAGATCCATAAAAACAATCAGCACTTGCAATTTGATAATACCTCGTATCTACCTATTATTCAAGCCTATCAATGTCCACATCCTTTCCAAAGCGGTCTGTTTGGATCATCAAGATTCCGATGCTACTGACTCTTCAGCAAGAAGCACTTCTGTCAGCTGAGTTAGTAGTGGAAGCCAGCTCTCGAACTGATCACCTCCGCATCGATAGAGACCAACCCCAAGCTCAACCACGCCCAACTCAAGATCATACTCCAAGGTCCAATGATCAGATTCCAATTTCTTCTGAACAATACGATCCCAATTGCTTGAAAATGGCTCTGGAATCTTGGGATGTTTGGATGTCTATTATTCCGTTAAAATGCATGGCGTGAAAAGGTATAGCTTCTTTGGATGACACTTACTCGAATCACCTTTAGTAATTCCATCAAATCTTGCGCCCTGTCGCTCTGGATTGCCGACCTCAAGTTGGGTGCAAGCCGCGGCTCGGGCCATTGTTCTGCGCATTTTCTTTTCCAGACGTCTCGGACACCGACCATAACCTCGATCTTCAATACCGGATACGGCTTCTTGGATAGGCCTGTTATCTTCAGATTCAATGCATCAAGACTGATTTGCTCGGAAATGTCCCAAAAGCGGTCGTTAATGTCATAGGCCAAGTCAGAGTTGCACATTGTGCAGCATGTGTGATGCAGACCAGCTTGGTCAAAATGCATTTGCCGCAAAAGTGTGAGGGAAACTTGCTTTGCTCTTTCCATCGCTCCATGCCTTTCTGATACCTCAAGCCACGCAAATGCCCTTAACGAACAGGCCACCCACTTGGGAGCGTGATTGGTGCACAACGCAATTATCCCGGGGCGGAAATTGTACCCCTTTGTCAAGGATGAATCGTAAAGTTTCTAACGATTCTGGAAACTCTCTCCAGCTGCATCCTTCAAGGTCATGGAGCAACCTGTCAGTGACATCCCAGCCCCAGCCGGTTTGTAGAAGTGCGTCGCCGCCATTCGCAAAAGCAATCTGGAACAGGAACCGATCGTGTAATGATGAGAGGTGGAGAAGTAAATCCCCCATCTTTTGATTGAACTCGGTAAAGCCTAGTTTAATGAGAGCTCTCGCAGATTGGGGATCGCGGGTCATGTGCATCAAGGTTGTGCCGTCGTCGAAGGCGAAGTTGGGGCTGCCGAGTGTGGAAACCACTCGGGACCAGAAGTTAATACAGCCGTCTTGAGTATCGGAGACATGTGCATAGTAGCATTCTTTGTCCACAAAGATCCGAGAGTGTAAAAACAGGTCTTTGAATAGCTGAGGTATAAGATTGGGATGTGATGCTGAAGCGAAGTCGATGATCTGCCACACCAAATTCCAATCGGGCCAAACACCTTCATGGAAAATAGTGTGACCAGTTACAGGGAGCAATAATTTGGCGCCATTCTCGATAAGAATCATAACTGTATCTGGCACATTTGCTGCTGCCGCATAGATCAAAGGAGTCATGCCGTTCTCATCGCTCAAGTCAACTGGATGACCAGCAGCCAGGAGTTGAGCAACACGCGAAGGTTGGAAAACGGCGATATGAAGTGCTGACTGGCCCCGAAAGTTCACGACCTTCTCGAAAGGTTGTGAGTTTCTCTCAAGACAAAACTTGAAATCTTCATCCGATCCAAATAAGAGCGAAGTATGGAGTGGAGGGTTATCCCCAAAATCTTAGACATATTCTATTAGACCAATCATGTATTGAAGTTTCTTGAGATACTTACCCGAATTTACTGCAAGAAGTGTTTTCGTAAAGTGCAAATGGAAAGGGTCATCTCTACAAGTGTAGGGCAAATTCCACACGTCCCTAGTCGGCCCAGCATTCGCGAAATCGCACCCAAGAGCAGTAAGAGAGAAAATAGGGCCCTCATAGCCCCCGTAGATCACCATCATTTCCTGGGCTTGCTGCAAGAGGCTTCAAAATGTCAATTAAATTGTACCAAAGTAGCGTGGTAGGTATGGAATACTAGCCCTATGCTGTGGGACGCTTCTTTGGTCCGAAACAATACGACAAAAGCTTGGATGATATTCGACAGAGTGTCTAGATTGATAATATGAGCGAAGGTGTGGGATCTATACCACCCGACGGCCCTCTGCAGCTCAAGTTAGCAATACTCCAAACTTGTGTAAGGGAGACCATCCTCAAGATATCCACGACCTAATGGATCAACCTGATTCACAAATCCAGGGCAAGCCTTGTATAGATCTTTGAACTCAATCTCGGCAGTTGCCCAGTCTATTTCTTCAAAGGCCAGCTTCTCCAGAATTAAAAATCCAGGTGCATCGAAGTCAACGACAGTTTCGATCTGTAGACATGGTTGTAGAGAGTATCGCCCTGGCTCGGTGATAAGATCAAATCCAAGGGCTGCTTTCAACGGGACCCCGTAGCCATACAACGTCAACCGAAGATCAAAACGGTAACGCCTTGCAGAGCAGGCCGGATTGTCACAGGCCTTGAATATCTCGGCGAGCGGAGAGTATTGCAGACGCCAGAACATGCCACTCGCTGTGCACTTTTTATGACATGAGCAACTACATTTGCATGTCGAATATTGAAAGATTCCATGCTCAGATGCCGTAGTAGTGCCGAGGCTACTATCGTGGGATGCAGTCTCTGTTGATAGAGCAACGATTGAAGTTTCCGACGGTGTGCTATCCACTCTGGCCAGCGATTTCCGACAGTTACGCATGTATAAGTGTTGCTGAATAATGTAAAGCCTGTAGATTTGATAGTTAGTTTTACTGCTCACTGCGGAGAGTGGAGGAGTAGTGTACTGTGATATGTCTTGCTTGAGACCAGTGACAAGGGCCTGAAGTTCATCAAGCTCGCCCTTCCATTGACTTGACCTGAATGTAGTCCGTATAATCTGTCTTTTTGACGATGTTACTGGTATATCACCAGCCATATTTGCTAGGCGATCTACTACTCTTGCAGAGCGGTCTCGGCATCTCCCCATCATGATCGGACCAAGTTGCTCTTGCATGATGTCGTCCGCGCTGGTCTCGAGTTGCATGAGTTGTTTACCGATGAGCTCAATATCCTCACTGAGCCATAAGATGTTCCCTCCAAGGCCTTTGACGTTCTTATAGCGCCGTCGCAGTTTCTGGCCGCCATCGACTAACTGGAGTGCCAGAGATGCAAGTCCAGCTCCGCCGGCGACAATGCCCAGAAGCTCTGCCATCAGGTGAATTTCTATATTATTGACTTGCTGATGGTGCAAATGGAGAGTTGAAAAGATTACATAGAGCTCGCTCCCTGCTGGCTGATGGTGCGATTTGCACAGCCTGATCAGGCTCTCAGATGCAACTTGCTATTGGACGACAAGGCTCTCTCGGTTCCTCTGCAGGCTATTGAGGAAAGAGTCAACAAATTTACATGCCTACCTAGGTAATTTACAAAAGTAAGAAACAAAAACAATGCAGTGGCAAGGCATTCTGGACATGCCGAGTCAACAAGGCTCCCTGTACGGCGTTACTACTAGACCCTCTACCATATCCAGACAGGGACTTTTGATGGTTTTGCGACCAGAATAACATGTCACCTCGAATGCTCGTGGATTTAGAAACGAGATCTGATACTTGAAGCATCGCCACGTACCGAACGGCACAGCGTCATAAGACCAAGCCAATCTTACAGTCCTAAATAGGAGGCGGGTTCTAGCGAGCGATGCAGGTCATTACAACACGTCTATTAACCTAAACATCTATCTCCCTTATTTCTCGGCTTTGGAGTCAAACTCCATCCTCCATAATAGTTTACTGTCTCCCCTGGGTCGCATTCTTATCAACCAGCGATGAATACTCCTGCAGCGCAACTTCATCCAGCGCACCACGCCACTCAACTACCTTCTCCCCATTAACACCCCTCCGTCCCTTCTCCATAGCCCGACGCATAACCAGCGGATCAAAGAACAACGGCTCATCAGCACGACCAAGGATTGGCACAACTTCAGCCAGCTTTCCGCGCCAGAAGCCAAAGCGCGCGTGAATGCCAACACGCATACGGAACCGACGGGATCGGTGTCTGATGATAAAAGGCACTAACAGATAGTCCGGCACTCCAGCCTTGTCCACGGAGCTCTCTTCGACCCGGACATGCAACTTGTTCTGTCCTGGACCTTTGTGTGCCACCTTGACCTTGACGGCTCCGGTCTTTGTCCAGGTGCGTGACTCTCCGATGTTGTAGGAGATAGAAGCAGGAGTGTAGCCTACTTGCAAGCCGATTCCGTGCGTTAATGACACCTCAGCGGATTGCGGTGTACCCTCCCAACCACTGGGACTAGGGAATGCCTTGACGATTGCTGGGTGTGGAAATTCCTCCTCCTCGTAATCACTGTCACTGTCCTCAGAATCATCTGAAGCTTTCGGTGCATCGTCTCTCGGTGCATCTTCTACAAGAACATGAATATCGACCGTCTGTATACGTCTGAGCCAGCTTCGATTTCCGCCTGACAGCGACAAGTGCAACTGCAGCTGGACGAGATACGCCGGCTCGTTGAAGTAGGTTCCGGCGAGGACAGGTCTTTTAAGTGCAGCTTGTAAAAGGCTGGGTGAGTCACCAGATGATATAATCATTCGTGGTTCAGAGAGTTGGGCCGTGTTATTCGTCTGCGGCGTTGAGAGCTGTCCTGCGCCATCATCATCGATCGACACAGTCAATGGTAGAAGGACCGGGGACGTAAAGTTGGTGTCATCAGCGTCGCTATCAAACACAGACGAAGGGATTGGTGATTTCGAATTGTCAGAGAGATCCGCCATCATGCCAGGCCAATGGAAGCGCTTATTGTGCAAGTGAGATTGAAGCTCTTGATAGAGGGCTAGCGTATGTTGAACGACGTTACTGAATATAAGATGTCTTTAAATTCGCACAGCATAGTCCGTGGAATCTGGTGTTGGATCAATACACACACCAAGATACATACTAATAGCACTCAGCCTCACTACAACACAACGTTTCATTGCGCGCTCTAGAATCAGGCTCCTGGATCTAGACCATCACGCCACCAGCGCGTAACAGCGATTGCAACGTATCTCGTGAAAGCTAAGTCGTCCCGAACATCCTTGTCGTGCACATTTATTGCTTTATCTCGCGCATCACACTGGACGCTATTGACCGATATCGTCCAATAGGATCAGTGTGACTTCCCCTCAACTCCCGAATTCGAAAGAAGCTGAAACGAGCTGAAAAAAGTGCATGTTAGACAAAGCTGTGAGGCCAAAGAGCAAAAGATGAGGGGATATAATATGAGAAGAATAGTATAATAAGATTGGCATGGCTTTGTTGTAAGGAGCGACACAACATCTCCAAATACTCAGCATCATCTCTGTCTTTATCTTATACACTGTTCTCACTCACTCTCATCCAACTTAAGCGTTTCTATTATTTTTCAAACCCCAAAACTTCAAAATGGATATACCATTGGAACGAATGAGTGAGATGTCAATATCTCCTCACTACTGGGGGATATATACCTCCCTGTACAGCTCATTGCCTCCAGAGGCTGTCAAACAGCTCGAACGTGCCATCTGGCTCAAGATGTTAGGTCTCGCAAACGAAGCCAGAGCAATATTTGACAATGAGCTTCGGCCTTTTGCAGCAGTTCCGGTTGTCGCCATTGAGCACGCCGACCTCGAGCTGGAAGCAGGTAGATGGGGCCGGGCATGGCACATCCTAGACTCAAAGCTTTCACAGCTGCGAGAGGCCAAAGAAGACTTCGAATCACCCGAACATCGACTCATGCTTTTGACGTGGGCCATGCTCGGGACGAGACATCGAGGTGATGTGACGTCGTCAAAGATAGAGATTGAAACGACACAGCATTGGCTTTCTGGAGTACCTGTAGCGGATTATACTGATGTCCAGGTACGGCAGCTGTCCCAAAACCCCCAGACTTGGTATGATGGCCGACCTAACATGGTGCTTAGGCAGGTTGCATTCGTAGATATGTCATTGCAGGCCTGTTCACAAGGCTCTATTCGGGATACAATAATCCGGAGGCAGAGCACATCCCGCTACATGACGTGACAGACGCTTCAGGTGAAAAGATACCCTGGGGTGGGTTGCGACTGCTGCGGCGCTCTCTGACGCAGCGAGGCATGTTCAACGAGGCCAATGCCCTGTTCCGCGTGGAGCTGAATCGTACGCCACCAGAAGACCGAGGCCCTGTGGTCACCGAGTTTCTGGAGGCTGTAGCAAGCATCCCTCCCAGCCGAGGCCGGGACTACATCGAGGCTGTGGTTCGTCTCCAGTGGGCAACCACACACATTCAGCTGCAAGAGCAAGAGAGCGCCGCTCAGGAGTTCGACAACTCTGAGGCGGCTTTCCAGAGGTTCTGCGATAACTTTGGTATCGGAAACATGGAGGCCACACCGCATATGCAAGCAATGGCGTACGAGAGGTTGTCATGCATCGACGACCCTATCGACAAATTAGAGCGAACACAGGCGCTAGCCACTCACATGGAGGTTGTCGACGGCACGAAGACTGGCTATTGCTTAGCGGCTGCTGCAGATCTGTCCAGGAAATATTACGAGGTCACTGGAATGGATTTGTTCAGGACCACGTATTTTGATGTGCAGACGCGCCTCGATACGTATGACCGGACAGTATCGGAGGATATTTGCGATCTGGTTCATCATCATGTTGACCTCAACTCCGTGGCCCTCGCGAGCCTAATTGATCGCGATAGCGCTCTCGACTGGGTCCGTAACTTCTTTAATGAGTATCCGCACTTCGACGCCCCAGTGGTGCGAGCGTTGCTTCTTAGGAGTCAGGCATCACTCCTGCGAAGTCTTCGTCGACAAGATGAAGCTGGTAGGGTAGACGAGGAGGCAAGTCAACTGGAGACATCCACACCATCGGTGGGAAATTGGATGCATTCGAGGCAGGGCTACCGGAGGAACGCCACTTCTTCTGCGCAGCCAGATCCTCAGCCTCAGATTCAGGACGACGATGGGGATGAGACATTCTATTGGGGTTGGAGCGATGCCATTGGAGATCAGGCAAAACTACAAGCAATGTCCATTCAGCTGGTACTGAAGTGGCTGCTTGAGGACATCGCCACCGGGAACTCTGCCCTGGAAGAGTTTAGAGGCATGACAGAAGCCGCATTGAAAGCTATTGTCTTCCCCGAAGCCACCGATATTGAGGAGCCCACAGAAGAACGGTACACGCGTATCTGTGAATGGCTTGGTAAACCCCCGGTGCACCAAAAGAACCGTCGACTGTTCTGCTTGGTCATGCTCAGATTCGGGAGGCAGATGCACTTTTCTGATCTTAAGCTCTGGGACCCTCGCCTCTCTGAGCTCAAAAGTCTACTCGAGCTCGAAGGAAGCCTCCCCCAGATCGTCCGAGACAAGTTTCCAGGCAACAAGGGCAGTTGGCTAGCCCAAATCGCACTCACATACATGGCACCGCTAGATGACTTGGCGGACTTTACCGGCGCTGAATCAGGAGAACGATTGGCAAATGCTGAAACATACAACGACCGTGCTCTGGCTGAGTTTCGTCGAAACAAAGACCTGGTTCGGGTGGCGCTTCATCAGCGATCTGGGGCGCAAATCTGCATGTTCATGATCAGACGGATAAGACAATTAGAGCAGCAAGCAGCGAGCTCCAGGAAGACCAAAGGTGGAATGGTAGACAATGGGCCCAAAAAGACATATAACGATACTTCCTCTCTCTCAGATTATGCCAAGGCGAAAATCCGCGACCTCCGCAATAGAGGAATCAGTCTAGCCGAAGAGGCTGATGAGATATTTTCATTGAGCGAGCTCCATGCTTCCTCCGATTCAGGCCTGGAAGGGTTCACACACCGGCAGAGCATCACCGCATCCAATGCCAATGCATATACGATCCTCACAGCCATCGAATTGCTTCTCGCGGCCCCAGGTGAACCGTCTGATGAGACTATCACAAGGATATGGCAATGGATGCAGAAGTACAAAGCACGTTCATTGGCGCGGACCATCGGGGTGCGTATATCTGTTCCAACTGAGATGGAGGATAAGATCAAGGCGTGCCCTGAAGCTGCACGCGGTTACTACGAGATGCTGGAGCTTGAACAGCGTGTGAAGAAGGCTCAGGGGATGGCCAAGTTCGATCTGCGTAGGCAGCTGGACAAGCATCGTCGAAACATGAGAGAGACGCACGACTTGCTGAGGCAACTCCTCGACTTGAGAGAGGCTCAGCCGTTCGACTTGTCTGATGTGGCCAGAGTCACAGCCCAGAGCGGTACAAGCATTGTCCTGGCTGACTGGTTCCATCTCCCTCCGTATTTCACCGGGGCCACCGGTAGACTTTTGCTGTTCACAGTTAGGAAGCGATCCAAAGGAAACATAAGTGTAAAACTTACCATGGATATGTTGACTACAAGAGTAGAAGATGTGAATACTTGGCTAAAAACATATCTTTTCCCAGGGAAGACTCTGGACACGGAAGAGGCACGCAGAGCATTCGATAGCATGCTAGGTGGTCTCATCGCGCCGCTTTCCCGCCATGTCAAGAAGGATGATCTCATTGTATTGTGTCCATCCACTGCTCTCCACCGGCTTCCGCTTCATGCACTTGCGATTGGAGGACATCAGGCGCTGATACACCGGAATCCCGTTGTTTACACACACAGCCAGTCACTTCTGCGCTCATGCTTCGCGGCTGCAGAGTTAGCTCAAGAAAATCCGGGGCCCATCAACGCCAAATTCATATCAGGTATTCCAGAATCCGAATCCAAGGGGTATGGAGCTGGGCGTGAAAGCATCCAGACACTAGCCGGTCGGTTCGGCACAAAACCAATGATCGACCAGACTGCCTCCAAGAAGGAATTCCTGAAAGTTGCTGGAAAGTCTCGTCTCCTCCATATGCACACTCATTGCGGCTGGGAATCAAAAGATCCTTTGGACCACAAGGTCGAGTTTCCTATGTCGCGTGCGCCGCCTGATGAGCAACGCCCGGTTGAGAGCGTCACGGCTCGAGAAATCTTCGACATCCGTGTCTCACCGGGTACACACGTTAACATGATAGCGTGCCAAGGGGGTGTCGTGAATGTACCGCTTGGAGACGAGGTTTTGGGACTTGTCCCTGCACTGATGTGTTCTGGGGCCAGTTCAACTGTATCGACGCTGTGGAACATTGGCGATGGACACGGGTCGAGGTTTTCGAAATTATTCTTCGACTCGTTCACTGAACAGAGCACTACCACGGATGATAATGCACCAAAATCCAGCGTCAGCCGCATGGTGAATCTTGCCAAAGCGATGCAGGTCGCCGCAGAAGCGATGGACCATGCGATGGACATAGATATGGACAAGGAGAACCAAGAGCCTCTCTACAGATGGGCGGGATATGTGCTCCACGGCTGTTGGCAATTCCCAATTTCGGAACAGGACATCGCATCATTGCGAAATAGGTAGTGGTAGGAGAAGGATCCGATGGCGCTGCATCTCAACATTTTACTGAGTGTCGGATTTTCTGGTTGCTGTTGTCAAGATGAGGGAGGGATAAAGAGTTCAGCCTGGGTTTCTTTGATAAGGTAGGTAAGATCTTATATTTTTGCTTTTTGGAAGAATTTGTGACCATGCTTGAAGCCATAGAGAATTTGGTAAGAGCAGTTTGTAGGGCGAGATGGCGCTTATCAGCATTCAAATCTCATTCATATCAATCGTATTGATTTTACAAGACAGAGTTTATAATGCGAATTAATTATTGGTAAATTCTGTGTCGGGTGTTTGCCAGATGGAGCTCAGTCAGTGAGTTTAGGGTAGGCGATCTGCTGTGATACCATGCAAATGAATGAATGCCTTGAACGCCCTATCCACCTTGAATTCCCCGGTGGTAGGGATATTCAAATTCAAGCCCATAGCTTGCAGCATTGGCACCTAAGCCAAGATTGTGTTGTGTAACGTCGAGCTGCCTTGTTGGAGTTGTGAGACTCACAAGCCGCTTCAGATTTGTCAAGCAAGTAGAGTGCCAATCAGAAACAACATCACTAAATACAATGTTTTCATCTGCCAATACCCGTTTTTCGAGACAAAAGAGATAGCAACAGCAAGAACAACCAAAAACCAACACGATTACCACTTCCATATGGAATCATCACAAGTTTGGACCTGGATCTTGGATGGAATCATCAAAGGAGTAACGCCACAGCGCCACCAAACGGTTTGAGTGGCTGGTGGAATGCCCCGCCGCCTTCCCCAGGCACCTAAGCTCCAGTGACGTGTGCCGCCTATCACTAAAGCATCTGAAGCTTCCAACTACAATGCTGATTTCAGCTCGAACTTGATTCCACATCAACCTGCTACCCATATCACCTCAATTCTCTCTTTTACTTGTCGCAAACACACCTGAGCTTGTAAAAAGAGGAAGAAAACCTAAAATTTCCCATCATGGCTTGCCAGCATCTCGACTTGATCGGTACGTGAATCTTCAAAATCGACCCCGCCATTTGATCGACCACCAGTCATGATAGTTGCGACAAGCTTGCGGTCGACCTCAGTAGGACTTTGTAGACTGACTATACTGCAGGGCTGACACCCCCTAACCCTTCTCAGTCCGTCTATCGCGAAGATTGTACCCAATGCTTCGACTCCATCGTAAGACTCTCACTTGCTGAGCGCCAAGCCCTTGAAATCTTTAAAGCTTAGCTTACTGACCAAGCTGAACAGGATGATCCTGCTGGACTCGATGTCTGCCTTCAGTGCTTCAACGGAGGATGCGCTGGCGACCGCAACCATGATAAACTTCACTATGCGCTGACCCAACACCCCCTCGCTCTAAACATCCGCCGCACAAGAAAGATTGTCGAACGAGACGAACCCCCCGCCAAGATGTCCAAGCTAGCCATCGCCGCTGAAACTGAGGAGGACCGATATGATACAGCGCTGACTGTCAAGTGCCTCGACTGTAACACCGAACTCGACCGAACGCATCCCAAGCTCGCACCTATGGTCGACGGTATTCTCAAGGCGAACACATTTTCTCGAAAGGAAGAGGTCAAGGCATGGGAACAGGAGCTGACCAGCTGCGAGCATATCTTAATGATGCAACAAGCGCCTGCTAAGAAAATCGAGCAAAACGACTTGAGTCACTGCTACGCTTGCAACCTAGCGGAGAACCTTTGGCTGTGTATTGAGTGTGGCAACTTAGGATGTGGCCGTAAGCAGATGGGTGGCGTCGACGGAAACTCGCATGCTCTCGCTCACGCCAATGAGTCTGGTCATGGCGTCGCTGTGAAGCTTGGATCTATTACACCTGAGGGAACCGCCGATATTTACTGTTACAAGTGTGACGACGAACGAGTGGACGACAACCTGGGCGAGCACTTGAACCACTGGGGCATCGTATTGGCGGAGCGTCAGAAGACGGAAAAGAGCTTAACTGAGATGCAGATTGAGCAGAATCTCAAGTGGGACTTCAGCATGACAACGGAAGACGGAAAGGAGCTCAAGCCTCTGTTTGGCCCTGGTATTACTGGGTTGAAGAACCTCGGAAACAGCTGCTACCTGGCCAGTATCATCCAGTGCTTGTTTGACATGCCTTCTTTCCAAGAGAGATATTTCCGACCCAATGACGACCTGCCCATTGTCCCCGAACCCGCTGCGGATATTGAAACCCAGCTCCGAAAGACAGCCGATGGACTTTTGTCTGGACGATACTCTAAACCTGATTCTGATGTTGCTGCAGAGGGAATCACACACCAGAAGGGTCTTGCGCCAGCCATGCTCAAGCACCTCATCGGCCGAGGACATGAAGAGTTTTCTACAATGCGACAGCAGGATGCTCTCGAATTTCTTCAGCATCTATTAAAGCTCATCACTCGATCTCCCCACCCCGATGGAAAGGACCCTACACAACCCTTCCGATTCGTTCTCGAACAAAGACTCCAATGTCTGGGATGCCACAAGGTGCGGTATAGCAGCAACGAGCAAGACAACATTTTCATCGACGTCCCCCTAGAAAAGCTTCCCCGTGAGGAGGGTTCGGACGGCCCAGATGCTTACAAGCCCGTGTCACTCAAGGAGTGTCTGGATAACTTCACAGGAGCTGAGAAGGTAGAGTTGACTTGCTCTGCTTGCGGAAGCAAGGATGGTTTCACCAAGCGATCGTTGTTCAAGACATTCCCCGATACCCTAGTCGTCAACGCACGAAAGATGACTGTCGTCAACTGGGTTCCTATCAAGGTTGATGTTCCTGTTCTTGTACCGGACGAGCCCTTCAACCTGGACGAATATCTATCCAAGGGACTGCAGCCCGGAGAGGAACAACTGCCAGACGAGCCTGAGGTCAAAGCCCCAGCGTTCGAACCCGACGCTGCCGCCGTCGCTCAACTCGAAGCCATGGGCTTTCCCCGCAACCGTTGCGAGCGTGCCCTTCACGCTACTGGAAACTCTGACGCCAACGCCGCGATGGAATGGTTGTTCGGACACATGGAGGACCCCGACATTGATGCGCCCCTTGATCTTGGTGCTCAAAGTGGTGGCGCCAACACCGCCGACCCTGAGAAAATTGAGATGCTCGGAGCCATGGGTTTCGGTGCTCCTCAAGCCAAGAAGGCACTGAAAGAAACAGGTGGCGATGTTGAGCGGGCTGTTGAGTGGCTGTTCAGCCATCCTGACGACCAAGGAACATTTGACGATGATGCTCCTGCCGAAGCAGCTGCTCCTAAGGAACTTGCTGGAAGTGCTGATTTGCCCGCGACTTTCCAACTTCGATCAATCGTGTGCCATAAGGGCACAAGTATCCATGCTGGGTAAGTATTCCTACGCAATTGCAGCACATAGGCATGCTAACTAGTTTCCAGGCATTACGTTGCTTTCATCCGCAAGGCTTTGGGAGATGCCAATGTTCCAACTTGGGTGCTCTTCAATGATGAGAAGGTCGTTGAGGCTCACGATGTTGATGAGATGCGCAAGTTTGCGTACGTGTACTTTTTCAAGCGGGTCTAGGTAGTCGATCGAGGCTATCGACTGTATAGCAATGGGTGAGGCGCAGTTCAATTTGAAGATAGGTTGGTTGCATGAGACGGTGAAAGGCGCGAGGTTGAAGAGGTGATGGCGGCTATGGTTCACGCTACCATGATTTAGTATCCGGGCATTAGAAAGGCAGACGAGACACGTCATGTAGAAGTGAAGGGATATTATGTCTGCGAAGATTAGATAACAAAATATCCTGATACGTATCGTACAAATCCATCTTGACCGTTGAATATTGAATATGGACAAATAATGTCCCCAAGGCGCCTTGTAACGCCTCTCAAGATAAATCATGCCTGAGTTATGCCGAAATCCACCAAAAGCCATCCATCTCTTTCCCCCATCATACATACACTCGAAATCCCCCAGCTTAATCGGTAAATCGATAGCTGACCAAGGTATCAACACGGTGATTCGCTGTGCTGAATCCCCTCAGTTGCACCTTTTCTCCATTCTCAATCTCCTTCGCATCCGAATCACCCCACTCAACAGGGACCTCACTATCCGCATCAGCGTAAACGAGGACATTAAACGTGCAATCGCCGCTGAGTTGAGGGAGAAACGTAACAGAAGCAGTGATTTGTCGAAAAATAGCTGCGATCTCGGCTTGGATCTCTGTTTCTGTCTTTTCGGGTGCTGTGGGCGCGGAACCAGCGGGAGCGGCGTTTTCTTGGTCTTTGGAGGAGGATTTGGAGGACTTGGATTTCTTGACGGGTTGGAAGATTTGGACCTGTTGATGTTAGAGGGGTTGTAGAGATAGGGAGGGTTGGAAATGCGTACGTCGAATTGCCAGCGCTCGACGTGCTCGCCTGTGTCTTTGTCTGTGATGACGATGACGAGCTTGGAGATCTTGCCGCCGACCATCCATTTGTCGAGTTGGGACATGATCTTTTTGATGTAGGCTTTTACTTGGTCATCGGCCGAGACTGGGTGGTGTTAGTCGCAAGGTTCGGTCGCCGTGAATAGAATGGTCGTGGGCTTACCCAGCATGTTGAGGCCATATTTCTTGACGCTGGAGATTGTCAGTTGATGCTCGAGAGAATCGATCGCAACGAACGTACACTGTAAAGTCCTCGGCGGGATAGACACCTCGTTGGAAGCTATCATATCGTTAACAAACATCGCCGACCGATAAAGCGTAGGTTCGCGTACAGAATGCTGTGAATAGAATATTGAAACTGTAAATCCCAACGGTTAGCAAAACTCTCGCCCAAGTAGGAAATCAGCTAGTTTCAACATACAAATTCAGCGACAAGACGAGCGCTGCCCTTGAGGGAGAGCTTATGGACCTTGGACTTATCCTTGTCCTTACTCTTGGAAGCTTCCTTTGACGACATTTTGGGCGCTACTGGGATATCAATTGGAATGAAGGGTACGTGCTGGCGATTGTGACGGGTTGAGTTGAGTTTGGGAATTGGTGGTTTTGTTTACTTGCGGTTGCGGGGTGGAAGGGGTCTCAAGGGTCTGTGCGGCGGGGTTCACCGAGGTCACCGAGCTTCACCTTGATATGGCGATAAAGGTGCATTTATTGTCAATTTACCAACGCGAGAAATGAACTCCTTGTGGCCACTGAATCTGAGATTGATCCTCCTCTGCTGTATTTGAGTAGTTATTGTAGTGATCATTGTGATCGTTATAATAGTCATAGTAGTCATCGTGGTCGTACTGGGGTTCTTCCTCATCATTGTGGTCAGCAGGGTACATGTAATAATATCCTATGACTTGAGAAGAGCTGCCACTTGATGTGGCCGATGTAGATGTAGATGTTGATGAAGAGGAAGCGGAAGTGGAAGTTGAAGTTGAAGGAGGTCTGCGTCGCCTTCGTCTTCCTGACGCATCCCGGGCTCCGCTGGCATAAACAGCCCAAGATCGTAGAAATACTCCAATAGTGAGCATCAAGGGCAGTAATTGTGCGACTGTAGTAAATTCGTTAACGTCTTGGATGTGGTTCCACTTAATGGGAAGCTCGATCGATAGAACCAAAAGTGTAAAGACGATGACACCAGATGTTGCGCGCAGTATTCTGAGTCGCCAGATATTTCTCGACCTGAACATGTTCAGTCATGCAATTGAGTAGCTTGGAACGATCTCACCTCGCTCTCCTACGTCTTGAATTCGATCTGGTGATAGTGCAACATGCATTCAAAAAGATAAACCCGCCAATGCCGACAAGGATCCCAATGAAGAATACCGAGCCAGCTGTGGTATACCCCTGACTTTCGAGACTGACCTTGCCAAATAGGAATACCAGGTCACGGCAATCACGGTGTAGTTGAGGAAGAAAAGACGCAAAGTACCATGTTCCAATCGACACGTTAGCTGAGAGGACCGTCAGACTCATGAGATGGTAGAAATGTCCGTGTTTCTCCTTTGAGAGTTGGAATGGGTTAAGGTGAGCTTGGCATCTTGTGACAATACGCCATATGTATAATGGGATTTGGAATAGGAAGAAACCCATGGCTAGAAGGAGTAAAAAACATATGTCGAGTGGCTCAAGGGAGTTGTAAGCGACTCCAATGACAAGAGATATAGATGCGGCTGCTGAAGAAAACAAACTGATAAACCGCAAATCTGCGAGGTTCTCCTCAGAGAGGTATTCCATGAGAAGAGAGCCAAGCCATTGGGCGTAAAATGCAGCTCGAATACCGACTCCGTAGACGTCAGAGCGGCCCTCGAGCGAACAAAGCGGCTCACTTCTGATATCCATGGTTAAGTCTCATGAACCATGGAAAGACGGATGCGAAACATGGGGAACACAATTCATTCCCCATGGTGGCTGGGGTCCGGTGTACACTTGTATGCCATCTGTCATTCAAACACCCATTTGGGACTCTCGAATAGCCATCTAAAGAATGAGACAGACATGCTAGTCAAGCTCTCACAACCGACGCCCGAGGCGATCATGAAGTAGTCCAACAGAGACTATGAAGTTTTTGGCAAATAGGAGGACAAGAGATACTTCATGACTTCTCTAGGACTAAATAATAAGCCAAAATGTCATAAACCAAGGCGATCCAATCATGTTTTTGTTACATCACCCAGTAAGTGAGGCATCGAGGTAACTCCATCCCCAGCTTGACAGAACCGAACGGCAACTTGCATTTTGATGGGTCTTGTGACAGCACTGCAGGTATTACAACTGTAGCATTCGTGACCGACTTAAAGGGAGCATACACGATCGTTACGCATATGAGACTAGAGATGTTGTAAGTCGTTTAACTGAAGGGTTGAAAAGCGAGGACACAACAGGGCACACGTGTCGCCGACTGCTTGAACTGTGAACCCAACTCGCTGACTACAACACAAGCATTGTAATTGCACGACAATTAGTTCGATATCACAACATGAAATGCTGTTAACGCATAATATGGGTAGTGATTGTCAAGTGACAGAGAAGAAACGGTTCAATTCAGGGTCCTCCGATAAAGGAAGTTGGGTACGTACCTTCCCGGGGACAACGGAAAGTGGGTCTAAACTGGAAGGCGAACGGTTTTTGTCTTATCGATAAGAGATTTTTTGCGCTCGCTCTGTAAAACATCCCACCCATTTTTACGTCGCAATTTGTTCCCCAGCCATTCTGCGATACCCTCGACCGCCATTCGTACAACTTTCTCCCCGGTCGAATATCACATATAATCTTTCACAATGGCTGCTACAAAGCACCTCCTCGCTGATAGCGAGGATGCCGTCGTCGACCGACCCTCCAAGAAGACCAAGGTCACCGACGACGAGAAGGCTCGTCTAAAGAAGGAGCGCAAGGAGAAGAAGAAGGACAAGAAGCGCAAGACTGAAGAGCAGGAGACACCTTCTGACAAGGCTGGCGATTCTGAGGCCGAGCGTGCTGAGCGCAAGAAGGCTAAGAAGGAGAAGAAGAAGGCGAAGAAGGTCAAGGCCGCTGAGGAGTCTGCTGAGACTACTGAAGCTGTCGAGGAGGCACCTAAGGAGAAGAAGTCTAAGAAGGAGAAGAAGGCCAAGGTCACTTATGAGTCTTCTGACGACGGGTCCTCTGATGCTGCTTACGTCCAGACCGCAAGCCTCTCCAACGTTCCTCAAGCCCAGATTGACGAATTCCTCTCCAAGAACCAGATCACCATCACCGACCCCAAGACCGAGACCGTGACTCTTCGCCCCGTTCTGGAATTCCACCAACTGCCCGCCACAAACCTCCTCGAGAAGAAGCCCTCGCCATTCGCCAACTACAAGGCCCCTACACCTATCCAGTCCGCTTCATGGCCCTTCACTCTCTCTGGCCGCGATGTCATTGGTGTCGCTGAGACAGGATCCGGAAAGACCATGGCTTTCGCTCTTCCCTGTGTTGAGGCTGTTTCTGAGATCAAGTACAAGGGCACAAAAGCCGTTATTGTTTCGCCTACACGAGAACTTGCCATGCAGACCTATGAGCAGATGGCTTCCGTGGCTGCGCTGAACAAGCTCAAGTGTGTGTGTCTGTACGGTGGCGCTTCCAAGGATGATCAGCGAAACCAACTCCGATGTGGCGCTGACATTATTGTCGCTACCCCCGGTCGTCTTAAGGACTTCATGTCTGATGGAACCGTTGATCTTAGCCAAGTTACTTTCGCTGTTCTCGACGAGGCTGATCGTATGCTTGACAAGGGTTTCGAGGAGGATATTAAGCAGATCCTGGGTGCCTGCCTTCCTCGCGAGAAGCGCCAGACACTCATGTTCACAGCTACATGGCCCCAGTCCGTCCAGGCCCTTGCCTCTTCCTTCATGGTCAGCCCCGTAAAGATTGCTATTGGATCTGGCGGTAAGGAGACAGCCGATGGATCTGTTGAGCTGCAAGCCAACACAAGAATTACACAGCGAGTTGAGGTTCTTGAGCCCAGAGACAAGGAGCACCGTCTGTTCCAGCTTCTGAAGGAGCACCAGCAGGGCAAGCACAAGAACGACCGTATCTTGGTCTTCTGTCTGTACAAGAAGGAGGCTACACGTGTTGAGAATACCTTGGCCCGCAAGGGTATTCGTGTTGGTGGTATTCACGGTGATCTGCGACAGGAGCAGCGAACAAGGAGTCTTGAGGCTTTCAAGTCTGGAGCCACTCCTGTTCTTGTTGCCACTGATGTCGCTGCTCGTGGTCTTGATATCCCTGAGGTTAAGCTTGTTATCAACGTTACAGTATGTCCAACCCAGATCGCCACCCCAACATTCGCTAATTTTTTCTAGTTCCCCTTGACCATTGAGGATTATGTCCACCGCATTGGCCGAACCGGCCGTGCCGGTAAGACCGGTGAGGCTATCACTTTCTTTACCGTTGAGGATAAGTCGCACTCCGGCTCGTGAGTACCTGATATACCCGCAAGTGAATACATACTTACATATTCAGGCTTGTCAACATTCTTCGAGGTGCCAACCAGCCCGTACCCGAGGATCTCCTCAAGTTCGGTACCACCGTTAAGAAGAAGGCTCACGACATGTACGGCGCTTTCTTCAAGGATGTCGACATGAACGCCAAGTCGACCAAGATCACATTTGATTAAGAGGATTACAACTATTATGGGGAGCACTATTGTTTTGCGGCTTTGCGACCGCGGACCGAGTTTAGACACTCGAGGATAAAATGGCGCTCGAGGACCAGGCTGCGATGATTAGATGTTGTTTTCGAAAAGTTTGCTTTTGGAATTTTGTAGACGTACATTAGAAGCAATAATGGGATAGCGGAGCCAGCGATCTTGACGAGAGATTTGATCGGTTGATCTGCGTTGTCTACGACTTTTAGTTGCTTGAGGAGGATAGCTGTAGCGATTGAGACGCCGAGTGTGCTCTCGGGAATAAGAGATTTGATCTTGAAGTCGGTTCCGTGTCTTTTGAAGAAGCGCTTGATGAATGCTCCGCTCCAGATGATGCGACAACCCATGTTGATGATGTTGGCGAGTACGAGACCGATAGCACCCAGAGGGTAGATTCTCATGAAGAGGAAAGCAGAGGCTGCAAAGATGACAGAGAATGCGCCCATCCAAACGGACTGGATGTGGACTTCGGCTTCTGTAGCAACTGACGCCACGAATGATTCTGTGAGACCATTAAGGCCCATGAAGGGAATGTAGAAACAGTACGCTGCAAGCACATCACCTGCCCCTGAGCCAGCCCACTGCTTGCCTGCCACAATAGCCAGAAGGGGCGGAGCAGCAAAAGGGCCAAGACTGATAATGATCGAAGTCAAAAGAATGTACAGGCGGAGGAGAGTTTGTAGGTTCTGCTTCGCTTCTGTTACTTCCGGAACTGGCTTGCCTCCTGGTTTGACAGGTGTTACAGATGACAGCAAGCGAGAGAAGTAACTTCGGCTACTCTCTTCAACAGGCTGGAAGAGAAGACGAGCAAGGAGACTGCCGTAGTTGTTTGCGAGAGCGTATGCGCCTTGGACGCTGGCGGATGCGAGAAAGGAAATGAGGAATGTGTCGCCTTGGGTGAGGAGGTGCTTGACCACGCTTTGAGCCATCATGCTTCCTGCGAGACCGATGGTTGACCGATCGAACAAGGAGGCCCAGAAGCGATTGTCCTTTGAGGTGATTGTTTTGGGAAGTAGTGAGAAGCCGATTGAAGAGGCGAGACGATATCCTGAGATTAGGTAGACGAGGAGTAGTGAGACACCATAGATGATCTGTCCAAGGGCGAAGTGTAGGACCCCGATATCATTGTTCTTGGATGCCCAGACAGCAGATCCAAATACAACGATACATCTCAGAAATGTAGCAATCGACTCAGCAGCAGCTCGTGTCCCAAACTGCAGCCTCGTCTGCATGAGAACAAAACACGGCTCCGACAACAACTCCACCATAGCCGCAAACCCATAAAGATACAGCGACTCAACCAAGTACGGCGTAGCAAGCGTAATCTCATTCGCATACGCAAGATATATCCACCCCAACCCAAGACTGACAAAACTTCCCAGTCCAATAGCGAGATATCCCAGATTCACCACAGCTTGACTCTCCTCTTTAGCCTGCGAATCCGAGTCTCGTCGTTGAATAGCAACACGAAGACTTTCGCGTGCAAAGAAGAGAACTGAGAGGTAGTACACTTCAAGTTGAGTTGAAAGACCTAGGAGCGGTGCTGTGAGATACCGCAGGAGGAGTTGGTTGGCGATGAAAGTTATGAGGCGGGAGGCGAGTTGGAGGATGATGAGGAGGGAAGCGCCTTTGATCATTGAGGGGGCTGGGGGGCTTTCTTTGTCAGTGGAGGGAGGCATTTTGGCGGTTGGGGAGAAATGAGCGACTGTGGGTGGAGGAGGTGAGATGAGATGAGGTTGAAGGTGAAGATATCGCGGGTTGTTTGACACGTGTTGATGGGGGATGCGGATGTCTCAGTGCTTCAGGGGATTACAGTGGGTGCCTGGGGTGCGGGAGTGCTAATGCAGGGCGGGACCCGCCTGGGAGTTTTCCACCTGAACATCCCGCCAGGTATAGGGTGAGAGAAGACAGAGTAACGATGGAGATGTGATGCCGACTACTGATATTGATCTGCATCCAAAGATTATTGTATATTACGTAAGATTTCACCTCAACAGAGGTTATAGGAACAAAAGTACAGAGTAATAAATTCATGGATATCAGCTAGTTATTTATCTCATCTCATAATCGTAGTCTACCGACAGCAGAACTCCCAAATTGGGTAACCCAACCAACCCCTTCCTCATCAATCGATATTCTTACAAGAGTCTATTCTTTAGACATCATTCTTCTCAGTGTGAGAAACCTCGCCCTGCTCGTGACCCTCATTGAACATCTTGCCACCAGCTCCAGCAACACTGTTACGGTGCTGCCAAGTCTCCTGAGGCTTCCAGCCAAGGGACTTTCGGGCAACGCTAACCTCATCATAGAGCTGGTCAACCTCCTCGAGGGTTAGACCCTTGGTCTCGTAGATGAAGAAGTAGACAAAGGCAATGCACAGGAAACAGCAGCCAAACCAGATGAAGAAGATCTTGGACTGAAGGTTGGCCTTGCCGGAACCGTAGTCGACGAGGTAGGGGGTGGAGTAGGCGATGGCCCAGTTGAAGAGCCAGTTGGTTGCGGTGGTCATAGAGAGGGACTTGGCACGGGTCTGGAGAGGGAAGATCTCACCGGTGACGACCCAGGCCAGGGGACCCCATGTTGAGGCGAAGAAGAAGATGTAGATACAGACGAAAGAGACGGCAGCCCTCTGGCCAGCCAAGCTCTTGACGAAGATGACTCCAGCGCTGTCTTGGCCTGTGGAGAAGGTACCGGACATGGCGACGATGAACTGAGAGACACACATGCCGACAGCACCCCAGAGGAGAAGAGGACGACGACCCCACTTGTCAATGGCGTACATTCCAGGGATAGTGGAAGCGACGTTGATGGCTGATGTGATCATGGAAATGGTGAATCCGCTGGAGATACCGGAGTTCTCGAAGTACTTGGTACCATAGTAGAACTGAAGTTTGTTAGTCATGTCTCATAAGCACGAGACAGTGAAGTGAGAACTTACGATGAAGTTGATACCAGTGAGCTGCTGAAGAGCCTGGAGAGCACAACCAGTGAACTGGCGCTTAAGAATAGGAGGCTTGAAGCAGTCGATGTAAGAAGATGTTCCAAGGCTCATCTCATGGTCGTGGTTCGCCTTGATCTCACTGAGCTCAGCCTGCACAGCAGGGTGGTCAGGACTTAGACGGCGGATCTTGGAGAGAGCTTTAGAAGCATCATCGTGACGGTCTTTCTTGATGAGGAATCGAGGTGTTTCGGGGAGGATGATCATGCCACCGAAGAGGACGAGGGAGTAGGCGAACTGGACGGCGATAGGGATACGGTATGATCCTGTGTCGTTGCGCTTGCCTGTCGCGTTGTTTACGATGGCGGCGAGCAGGAGACCGATTGTGATGGCCCATTGGTATGAACCGACGATGGCACCTCGAATCCACTTTGGTGCTGTCTCAGACTGGTACAGGGGGACTAAGAAAAAAGGTGTGTTAGCTCAAAACTCTGAAGCTGTCATGTGGTGAGTTGAACTTACTAATAGCGGAAATCTGACCGACACCGAAACCGGCGAAGAAACGACCAGCGAGGAACATGGGGATAGCAGTAGCAGCAGTTTGGAGAGCGACACCGAGGTTGAAGACCCAAGTGGCAATCATGAGACCGGGACGACGACCGATGTAGTCGGTCATGAAGGGAGAGGAGAGGGCGCCGAAGAATGTGCCGGCTGAGAGGATGGAGACGATGCTGGACTCTTGGCCGGTTGTGATGTTGGGGTTGCCCTTGGCGTCTGTGTAGCCGGTGCTGAAGAGGCGCTGCCAGTAGGGCATGGCCAGAATACCGGAGATGGTACCTGTGTCATAACTGCAATTGTTAACCTCACGATGATTCTTCATGTGAAGACGAGGGCTGCTTACCCGTAGAGAACACCACCAAAGGCGACAAACAAGCCGATGGCGATAGCAGGCCATGCCTTGCCAGCCTCCTCGGGCTTGCTGAGGGATGCCCTTCGAATAGCGTTCATAATGAAGATCGACACTCAAAACAAGAGTGTACAATAAAGAACTAATAGTGTATAAACAAGTATGAAGTGTGAGTGATGATAGAACAGAAGAGCCAAAAACCAAGGCGGGAGATTGTCTCTTTTAAACCCCAAACAAGGTATCATACCGGTAAACCTCTGTGTAGTATACTTGGACCAAAAAAACCCTCCTCTTGCGTAACATGACCTCTCTCCCCCCAGGAAGCTAAAAAGCTAAGCTGGGGAGCTAGCTATCCCACGGCTTGCCCGAGCTAGTGGAGTGCGGAGCAGCCGCACCATCACCTTACGATGGTGTAGTTTAAAAAAGAGAACTAAGCTGGGGGTGAGGAGGTCATGCGGTTCATTGGCTCAGTAAAGATCTGGTGTGGTTGGTAGTTTGGCCTTTCCCCTCAACGAGTGTCGTCACTGACGAGAGAGGATATAAACGCTGGCCGTGGAGAGCGGCTTGAACTAAAGAGACGGGTAGATGGTGGCGTTTTGTCCTATTCCTCATGATGATGTAGCTATTATAGCAAGAGATGGAGTGCGTTGCGACTATGTAAAACTATCTCGCCGTCTTGGGCTGCAGAACCCGTCAGAGCAAACAAGCTTCCCCAAACAGACTCCATCTTCCCCAGGTCCTGTTTTTCCTCGGCGCCCTCGTGCTTAAACGGACAGACTCAATCTCCACATCCAGGTACGTAAATTGGAGTAAATACATGCACTCTAAATAATCCCATCGCCTGGGCTGGGGTTGTAAGTTAAAGAGTGGATACCTTTCTCACCCCCGAGCCAAGAGCCGGGCCAGGCCGGCTCGGCGACGCAGATGCCGAAGAGCCCTATTACCAGTTTTGGTAAGTTTCTTTGACTGTGGTGAGTGAGCTTGGTTGATGATATCTTTTTGCCACGACAAGAAACTAGAGATGTTCAGCTAAATGATCGAGTAATTTTCAATAGCAAAAAGTATTGATCTAGGGATGGTGTCTGTGAAAGGTGTTGAAGCAGCTGACAACTAATTTCGCTGGTGACGCTTTCGGAGCCGGCGGCTTGACGAGTAGCGCGCGCAAAGACCATCAACCACTTCGGCCCTATTGTGGGAGTCTCTCTTTTCTTTTCATGAGGGCATTCAGGGCCCAACACATTTTTTTCTTCACGTCTACTGACTACATACACTAATAATAACCCTCCGAGGGGCTTTAGCTCGGTTCAGTTCAGCTCACGCTTTACGAGTTACCATAACGACACTGTCATATTATGAAAATTTCTGCATTGAATGTGGAAACAAAGTCTCATGCGTTGACTAACTATTGGGAATGCGGAATGGCGTCGATGCCTCGCTTAGAATGAGGCGCTTGGCGCTACAAGGCTGAAGGTGTGAGGCGGCAGAGCTGTAGCTTGGAGTGGCTGCTGCCGTTGTTGCTGTGGTTGGAGAAGAGAGGGCTGAGAGGATGGGAAACCCTTGTTCAGGCCCTAACCTTAACTTTATACTGGTGATTCAACAGTAGGCATGCATTGAAGAGAGTATTGTTTGTGATCACTATCATAGATTTGTAGCCTCGCAATATGCAATTGACGGTCAGTGATTATACTGAACGTGATCTTTGTTATGATACTGTCCTCAAAAACTCAATTGGATAATCACGATATACTGAGAGCCATTCCCTTAGTGAGGAAACCTGTGACATTTAAGTTTCAACGACTCGACTGATCAGCGGCTGATTCTTCAACACCAACTCAACAGTCTCGACTAACAAACCACTCCTCGATTCCCCAGACACTCACTCCACGGGGGCCATCAGCATCAGCATCCCATCGCTTAGCACCCAAAACCCCGCATATTGGGGCGAGACCAGCCTGTCAGTTGATGATCATGTCCATTTCCACTCAATCCTCCACCCTCAATAACACAAACCCTGGTCACTAGCTTGTCGGACCGGTAATGCCACCTAGCGCCAAGTCTTGTTAGCAGAAGCACCGAGATCTGCACCGTTTCTCACGGCTACCGGCATCACCATATGGAGACCTCGAGCACTGAGCAGGGATAACTCGACTCGTGCGATCCCTTCAGCTGTTTTCGAATCGGCGGTATTATGGAGTCGAGTAATATATCTCTCCATCCTCCACGTCCACGGGCTCTTGATAATCCCCGCGGGGGAGGGGGGGGGGATAAGCAACCGTTGGGCGAATACAAATGTCCGTTTATCACTGCGACCTTCCTAACGTTAGTCTAGTCTCTTTTGTCGGACCGTTGAATGCTTAACACGTCCCGCTAATGTTTGACTACAACCCCCGACTTGTATGACTGCATGCTTCTCCATGGGCACCCCATATCATCTCCAACATTTGTAAATTGGCTGTGCCTACTCCGTATGGAGTATGTCCTTTACTGATAACGTTCCCATTCTGTGCGTATGCGGGGTTGGCCATGTAGCCTAGGAGAGGAGAGGGAAGAAGATACAGGACCTTGATCCTAAATGACAAAAAGATTCAAGTGACTTAGTGTACGTCTAGGATATCTTTTGCTGAGTTTATTTTGACACCTTATATCAAGGTCCGATGTTTTCTAAGTCCGAGGCCATGTTACCGTAGGATCTGGAGAACTTACTCCGCTTACATGAAACCATCCTCCATTGCAACTTACTAGGCACTTGATGACAAGAGGGGCCATGAATCTCTGGGTCTATTGGTATTGAAGGATGCTGGAACACTCATAGGCAACCAGATCCCAACACTACACTTGGATGTTGGAACAAGTCATAAGTCGCGTTCAAATGTGCAACCAGCGAAACAGATTGAATTAATTGCATCGCTTTAAACTCTGTATCGTCTATCTGTTCCCATGACCTCTTCCGCTGAATAATACACCACAAGAATGATAGACTAAAATTCGACATACGCTTTCCTCCCGACCCGAGCGACGACCTGGTTTCAACCCCTTTACTATCTTCCCGAGAACACTCTCAACCAATTGAACTCTGTCGCCCGGTGTGTGTATGTGGCGTGTGATAGTCCTCTGGATTCGTGACCTTTATATCCTCGATTTTCCGTTCGTGCTGATCCATTTGGTCTTCGGTCTCACTCATTTGCTTTGCCAGACTTTTGAGATCTGCCATTTTGGCACAACGGACAATCTTCAAGGACATATCATCTAGTTCCTTTCGAGCACGTCGCTTGGATTGTTCGACCACTGCCTTGTACAATTCTCCGGTTATGCGGCGGCGCTCTTGATAATCCGACTCGCTAGTCTCGCTACCGCAGGACGTAGGCGCTGTAGTTTGATCATCACAGTCGTCGGAACCATCGCTATCGTCCTCATCAACCGTCCCGGATGACGAATCGACCATAGGCGATGTATGGACACCACGCTCACCACCATTCTCATCAGGGGTCTTGCCGCTCACATGTGACTTGTCACCATCGCCCTCATCAGGCTTCTTCTCAGAAGGCTCGCCGCTCGCAGGTGACTTGTCATCATCGCCTTCATCAGGCCTCTCCTCAGAAGGCTCGCCGCTCGCAGGTGACTTGTCATCATCGCCCTCATCAGGCGTCTCCTCAGAAGGCTCGCTACTCACAGGTGATTGGTCAACCTCTTTCCGATATAGGCTGTAATTGGTGCAGTGGGATTTTAGGACTTTTTGCAGAGAGGTATTCTGGGGCTCTGCCTCTTCAGCTTCAACTGTCCCCTTAACAAATATACCCCTGATGAGCTCTGTAAAGTCGACCAAACCGTCAGTGGTCACTTGTGCCACGATGCGTGATCCCCTAGGCCCAGGGTCTGTACCGCCCGGACCACGAATAGTAAAAAGGAAAGGTATCCTGCGCTTAAGACAGAGGTAGGACTTTATGCGAATCAGGACAAGGGAAAATCTTAGACCTGAGTCCTCAAAAGGGACTATTCGTTCGGTAATGAATTCCCTTAAATCTTGTTGTGAAATGTGCCCGTGTCGAAGGCCGCTGCGGATCACGAACCTGATGTAGTCATCGTTTACTTCACCAGAGATATAGTAGCTGTGATATGGCGCGGAGTAAGGATCTTTGCCGAAGAAAGCGCGAGTTCTTTCTACAGCGGCCTGCTCCTTGGCATCTGGTTCCCTGACGAACCACTCGCAGAGGAGTTTTTCTTGATCTTCAAGGGAAATGAGCTGTGATAGCAGTTGATGGTAAACCATTCGTCTGTGATTCTGCATCTCTACCGGGATTGTTGGAGGTGATGGAGTAGGCCACATTTGTGAGGCCGGGCTGGGATGTGCTGGGCGTTGCAAAACACTGCCATTCTGGGACGAAGCTGCAGCATTTTTGCTGCTCTCACTCGCGTTGGACATGTTTGTTGATGTAAGGGATGCAGTGTGTAACGAATGTTGATGAAGAAGACGATGATGAAGTTGGAGAATGATGCTGATGTTGAGTTGGACTGAAGATGTATTGAGGAAAAGAACTGGGAAGAGGATTCATATTCGGCAGGCTCAGTCTAAACGCAGTAAAACTTGCCCTGAATTATCCTACCTACCTGCCTAAACTTATGAAGTTACCCAAGACTTTTTGTCATTTAGGATCAAGGACCCGAGTTTTCTTTCCTCCCTGCGATACTCAAGGTACCTAAGTAGGTAAAGCTACAACTGGCTCATAAAAGAAGGAACTGGACACATGATTCATGGTCGGCAGGCTCAGTCCACGAGGTGACCTTTGGGAACAGGAAAACACCAGAACTTGATATGAGGTATCAAAATAATGCATTAAGGATATTAAGCTTAGCAATGTATCCTAAAATTGTGCCAAGTTGCTGAAGTCTTGTTGTTACTTAGGGTCGAGATCGCGACTTTTCTCTTCTCTTCTACTTACCTACTAAGGTACTAGGTAGGGTGAGCAACAACCTCTGCAGCGAGGGAAGCTTCATTCTATCTCATGGGAGTCGCTGATCTGACATCAAGATGGGGGCCTGTGCCCTCAACCACGACGCATGGCAGTGGAGCTTGCGAGCTTTCATAACCTGCTCGACGTTTCTCTATTAGACATCGGTGTGAAGTCAAACACTGTGTGAGGACTCCACCAAGATTTCGAAGACAAAAAACCATGGATGCTCAAGGATTTTGTGAAGCCCAGATATCACGATACTTGGGCTACAGGCTCAGAACTAATGACCAAATGTTTTGTTTCCAGACTTTACGCCATATCTTGCCCCTGATATAAAGCTCTTGATAAGCCATATATCGAAGTACTGTTTATTAAAGATACCTAGCTAATTTTGTCTCTGGTCCGCGAGGCATAGTTCCTGCGTGTCCCATATAAACGGATTCATCTCCACCGAGTACTAACATGTCTCTTTTCTAATAAATTGAGCGTCGAGATAAAAGCAAGAAAGGACAGTCTTCGTGAAGCTCCCATTTTCTTAGCACTCTTCTCGAGCGTGGCAGTTTTACAGGCCCTCTCGTCCCCATCTTTCTCTTCCGCGTTATCACCCCTATTCAGCAGCCCCAGACTGATCCTCCTCCGACTTCGATAATCTCCGGAGCATTCGCTCAAAGCTAGTGTATCCCAACTGCCCATACTATCCTCTTTCTTCACTTCTCACATGGCATAATGCTCCCGAGGTTCCCTCAGTTTAGATCAAGATAGTAGCCTGCATGCTGAAGCCACCTGCCCTCGCCGTGTTCCTCCACAAGTCGTTGCGCTTGGATGATCTCCAAGGCCATCGGAAGAACAACGAATGTCGGAGGAGTTACTTCAGAAGTTGGGGTACTCTGGAGATGCTGGTTGGGAGCAATTCCAAACGAATATTGGGACGTTGTGCTTGGATGATCTCCAAGACCATCGGAAGAACAACGTCTACATTATTCTGAGCCGCAAAAGGGGCATCAAGTTGAGGGAGTACCTCATCGAAAAGTTTCCCAACCCCCTTGGACCTCTCGATAGGCTCGTGTTCAGGAAACTTGCAGGCTTTTGTAATCAACAACATTATTTGTGGCGTTGTAGAGCTCGGCAGGCTTAAGAATTTCACTCCAAAGACACAAGCACCCTCAAAGTCAACTGCTTCATATGTTAGATCAATAAAGCCGATGGACTGCATTCCAAACTTACCTAAGGAGATCTTGTCGATCTTGCGACGGAGACACAGTCTTCGGACGAGCATAATATGCATCTGCTGGCAGATCTCATCCACCACCCGCAGTACTCCTCATGTTCTTTAGCCTGCAATAATATCGCGTGTTTTCAAGGCATTTGTTGTTCTTTCACTCTATATAAGGAGCGTTGTTTATTAGGGCATTTGGGAGAAAGGAAGCACGAGTACCAAGTACTGGTGATGGAATCGGAGCCAGGTTCTGAGCGAGCATCATGGCAGTGAGCATCGTAGTCAGGGGTGATGGTTCAAGAGACCCGTAAGGGTCAATGTTCGGCATGAATTCTGGCTGCGGACATGGATGGAAGATAAATCTGGTCTTGTTAATCTCTGTGTGAGACTCTGATACCAAGTCGTTGAGGACTTGTTGACCGATATCAGGGACTTCATCTTGTCCCAAGAATTGGGGGCGTACTTGTCGTCATGGAAGTTGTTAGGAGATGTTTAATACTCTTAGTTATATAAGCCAGAAGCCGGCTCTTGTCTGCTTCGGACTGGTGCTTCGAACGCCTGGGCACTCAGGGCGCGGATCAGCCTTTGCAGTCAAATTATAAACTTATTCGACCAGTTTCTTCTCGAAAGTTGGTGGCTCGGATCCCTCGAAACGAGTTAGCTATGACTTACTGCTTCCAGCGTCATCGACTGCAAGGCCTCGCGCAAGAGTTCTCTTCCAATAAGGAATAGATGAGATTGAAGGATGTACGCAGCGTGAGTCTGCCTGACACATAATTTGATACAACACATTATTTGCAAGAGCGCCGGGGGTAGCCGCGTATTGCTGCGAACGCATCTGTCTGGTTATACATTCTTGTTCCGCAATCAACGGTCCAGGCATTCTCTGGTGACAGTTTCGTGCATGTGGCCCGGCCGCAATAGTTGTCTGCTTTTATATATAAAGGTCGTCCAAGGAGGCCTTTCATCTTTCGAATCTGGGCGTTCAATGGCTCCTCTGGGACTATCATCATCCTTTGCTCTCTATATATTCTGTCTGTTTTCGCAAGCGAACATCGGTAGATATGTGTCGAACACGAGTAAGGCGTGATTCTTGACCTTTAGCAGACGAGAAGAGATGGGAAGGTTCTTTTCCATTCCCATTTCGAAGCATGTCTGAGGGTCAGATGTCCCAGCCTGGTTTGACCCGTGGCCGGAACCATCGCTCTGGTCGTCGGTATCCGGAGCTAATTCTGTTAGTAAAGGATATACTATGTTAAAGCTTATGGGGGATACTTACGAGCTTTTCCTCGGTAGAGTGAGACAGTTCGTGACGTTGAGAACATTCTCTGAAGGCGAAGGGTTCAAGCCTATGTAACTCGAGGATTATGGATAAGGCGTGGTTGCAACTGGTCCATGTCCTGATTGGTAGCTGAGACCATCGCGAATCCCTTGACCACAGCCACGATCGCAGAAAATGTTGGAATTGCTTGAATCTCTATGTTTCACCCTTTGATCAAGCCGTCGAGTAGTTTGCCGACCAGGACGTTTTGTTTATATAACGTGCATACAAATATTCGTGAGACTGCAAGGCCGGCTGTCAAAGATTGTATGCAGCCTTCTTCAGCTCTGTCTCCCCGGCCCCAGAAATCCCAAATGCGATGGACCGCAGATCAGTTCCTCGTCGTTTTTCTTGGGCGTGCTATGGAGGAAGAACTTCCAAATACCACACAGGAAAGCAGCAACAACCAGAATAGAAAACACTACTTCGGCGCCATCTGGCATCTTGAAGGCAATGGTCAAAGCCATGATAAGTAGTTGCGCCTTGGTGAGGAATAAACTTGTTGAGAGATCCATCACTCATGAACCAGCTCAGGTTTCCAATTAATGGTACGGCGCGGTCGGGCAAGTTTACGAACCTATTTGACCGTCTATTCAGAGGAGTCAGTCCGTCGGGAATCATCTTGTACTTGGTGTAACTTCTTTTCAAGATGTGAGTAACGGCTTTAGTATTATTGTGTTAGGTAATATATATGCAAAACCCGATTCAACGATGGAAAATGCCCAAGTGATCCTTCTTCTTTTTGATCTGTTCCTTGAACTTGACCTCACGAGCTGACACCCATGAGTGCTGTCGCAGCTGGCAACGTGAGGAGAATCAGGGGCAATTTCAGCATTGCACTTCTACCTTTTGGATATAGGCTGGGTGATAGCAGGCAGCTCGACACTTGATGCAGGATGCAATGGCTCTCTCCTCTGTTTCCGTCTAGTGGAGGCATCGGAATAAGAAAATGCCTGCGATGTCTTGTGTAAACTCCACTGCCGCGTCTTCATATCGAAGTATTTCTTGACGCACGAGACACCGAATATGTTTCAGAGCCCCGTCGTCGGGCTAGAGCATATTGCACACTAGTGGTACGAAGTATATGTCCAAATAAGGACGCCTATATAGTATATAGCCCAGCAAGTTTGGTGAGACTTGTCATTGTCAGCCGGCCCTAGTTGTTGAGAGGACGCGGGGGGTTGTGGTTCATAAATGATCAAAGGGTGGTGTTTTAGAGTCCACGACAATTCTTTGGTAAGCTTGGTTATCAGATGAGTTCCCCTACAGAAGTCGAAGCTCAAGGTTTCCTAAGCGGCCTGCTGGTGAGCCCCGCGGTCGATGGGACTAGGCATTGGTGGGAGTACGTATCTTCTACATATCTGGAGATACTACAGCTGTGGTCTTAGGCTGATCTGCATATGCTCTATCTGGCACTGGGGTAAGCAGGTCGGCGATTTGCTCCTCTGTCTTCCTTTTCCCGTCAAACTCGATCTACTTCTTATTCATCTTCTCCTGAAAGCAAAACATTGGCTGCCTTCTGTAATAGATCTTATTAAAACAGTACTTGCCGGCTATGAAGAATGGCTGTGTAAGCATGCTTTATTAAGAAGATAAATTTCTTGAAATCATCTGCCTGGTCCTTCTTAACGAACGCCAACTCGCCGAGATCAGGCAGAAATTCCCGTCGTGTGCCTCTCTCGGCTTTTGCAAGTGTTTGAGAGCCTCTCTAATATAATTTCGGGTTCCGGATTCCGAGGGCCTTGTGTATCGTTGGGATCACAATAAATAGTCAAGGTCAGTGTCGGCACAACAAGGAATGATGTAACCTTTTACAACCTAGAGGTCGGGCGGTTGAGCTCAATATCTGGGTTGGGTAGGGCAAGTTAGGGGGGGTAAAACCTACGCGACGGTAATGGGGTGATTCACATAGATCGGGCACTGCTCTCCCTGGATATGGGGGTTATAACTTCTGAAGAAGAAGAGATCAGGATGAAGAGAATATTTATAGGATAGAGAGAGCACTGTACACAATGTAGCAGTACTTGGGCGAGTCGAAGTCAATGCATCGGACCTGGCTGATGGGATCAACCGGAAAGGAGCCAAGGCAGCCTGAGCTGGTCCCATGGAATGCCAACTGGAGACCCTTTCTTCGACTGCGATGCCAAATCTTGGTGTCCTGGGAGTTGACCAGCTTCGTCAAACATAATAATCTGAGCCATGGCGAGAGGCGCCTAATCTCGTACGTCAAACTTTAGTCGAAGGGGGACGCTGAAATCTTCATGACCATCACTATTGAAGCTGCGAGAAGTCCTTTAGATTAAGGACGAACTTCCAGAAAACCTCTTCTTCTTCTTGGCGTGGTTAGGCGTATCTTATGTATTCCCCCAACCGTAAGTTGGGGGTTTCCGTGTTAAGTTCCCGGCAAAGCCTCTAAGCTGTATTCATACCGGAACATAGACCAGCGGAGACGTAAGGCTAGGCCCTCTTCCTGAGACAGAGTTTACATTCTGTAAATAATGGTTATAGTCGAGGCTAGGGGTAGCTGGGTGCCTTCGCCTTGGCCGTCTCGAGCTGCATCTTGAGCTTCTCATTCAGCTCCAGCTGTTTGGTGAGCCCCTCCTCCGCAGAGCGCCAGAAGTCGAATAGCACTTCTGGCGCTCCTCCGCCAGCGCAAGGTTCTTCTTCAAGACTTCATTATCGATGGCAAGCTTGCCGTTGTTCTTCTGGAGGTGATCGAACAGATCGTTCACGAATTTGTTTTCGGTCTCAATTCGCTCGATGCGTTCCTCCTTTGACCTTGTTCAATTCTGAAATCTGAAAGCAACATTGAGCTGATGGCTTGTTTATAGACAATTCCACCTTGCCATTCATCTTTGGCTTGCTCAATAAATTAACCCATGTGACCAGGAAACCCATTTTGTTGACTTCTAGCTCCTCCAGCCAGGACAGCAGGCTAAACTCAACTGCCTTGGTGGCAGTCCAGAGCTGGAAACCGATCCATTGGCCGCCGAGAAAGATATGCCCTCGTATATAGCTATATTGACCATGCATGCCTAGTCTATTGGCTTCGAGTGCGGAATCAAGACCAGGAAAGGCACGTAGGAAGTTGTATACCACATGCTTGCCTTGGAATGACGCGGTATAAGACCAGAACCGTCCATCTATGGCAGTCATGTGGAAGTCGTCATGTCGAAATCACCATGCTCATCACCTGTTGAAACTCGCAAGTATATATATAGGCACACAAGGTTGCCCTTAAACTGTTCTATGTTTGTTCTGCGTGAAGAGATGTGTGAGGAGAGAGGTTGTTGAGACTGCGATTGTCTTGATGGGTTGGTAAATGTAATGGATGATTTTGTTTTGGTTGATGAGTTGATGCAAAGTGCGAAGAGATAAATGGCCAAGATGTATGTTGAAGATTATATATAACAGAGAAACATCCAAAAGCGAGAATTTCTTGGTGCTGCTTTATCCTCCGCTCTTCTCCGATCCGCTCTGCGGTATTACTGGCTTTGCAGCGTAAGCTAAAGTGAGAAATTGCTTCAGCATATGATATATTGTCGACAGACTACCAGACGAAAATTCATTTCGGACTGCCAACTCGAAGCAATCGTAAATGTACTTATTGGTATGACAGACACCAAATACATCCCCTTGGGCCATTGGAGATGATCAGATGAAGTACAAAGTATGAATTGTTGTTCTTAGTAGTCCTCGTCGATAGTATCCCTTGATGAATGCCACCGCAACGGGTCACCTTACGATACATGATCGTCTCTCTGTCCTTTCGAGCTTGAATCAGCAGCATGAAGGGTAGTTTTCCATAACTCAAGGTGCTGGAGTCGGATAAGAATGGAGGCTTGGGGTATTATAATGTAAAATCAGTTGTCTGTACCGCTTGAAAATCCAAGTCCATCTCTTGGGGCCCAGGGCAAAGCCATATGGCAGAACAGTGTTGATCGATATTTTCCATCTCCTCAGATAGGCGACTCATGCTTGGGAGGTTATACAAACAGAACTTGTTTCTTCGGGAAATGGCTCGACTAGTACACGCAAGCCATACATATTGAATGACAGGTAGGTAGTCGGTGAGTCGGTGCACGTATTGCGGGTGAACTTTGGATCCACAGAGGTTCGTCGATGTGGAAGATACGTAATAAAATAGATAGCGCTAGAATGGGTTCCGAAGATATTATAATTGGGAATAACCTGAACTGGCCTCGGCTTGAGAGATGCTGGAATATGAGTACCGGAATGGTACAGTGACCGAGGGAAGTGCGTGTAGCACTACCTTCTTTCGCATCTCTGTCAGGAGACATCCTCTGGGTTGCTGAGATAATCCCAGCCATTAACGAATCTCCATGGGGTTCTCATATCTGCGCGAATTCCACGGTTGATAAAGTGGTTTTGTGCGGCGTCTGAGTGTTCACCGGCCTGTCGCATTGAGACAAAAGTGTCGAGATCGGTTCGCTAGTGATGTCCTGGACTCGGTCTTTGCTGAGGGAACATTATATCAAGTGTAGATCTCAGATATAACTCGGCTGAGAGCTGCCTTAGGCTTGACTAATCCCTTAATTGCTCTGCGATCGTCTAGGATATAGTGGCAGGGAGAACACCGACAGACATGGTAAGTTCAGTGCCCAGCATCAAAATTTGTCGGGAGAAGAAAAAGTCTTCAAACAGTGATATGAGAGGGTCCCTGAAAAGTTTATCGACAAGTTGCTGTATCGTGAGGATCTTTGATGGGGCCGTAGACGAGGCGTGCCTTGATGGCGGCACAAGCCGCGAAGTTGGGAATCTGGTGGTGATTGATTGTGGGAACTCTTTTCCCCATCTGCATTATCTGGGTTGGCAGTGGCTTTATACTGACATAGGAATCCATGAGAAGCTTGAGATTCCTTTTGTCATCCGTTTGGCCATTAGTCCCGTATCTCGTCGGGCTCTTAGGTCATGAGCTAGTACTAAGAATCCCCATGATATTGGTTCGATCCTCAATGTTGAGAGGACGCTGTGTGAGTTCCGATCAGATGGGATATATAATGTTGAACTTTTCTGACTATCGGGTGCCGTTATTGTTGGGATCCATCTCAGATGCATCGGAATTGTGTATTCGATAACGAGGACTAATAGAAACCATAGTTGGCGAACACAGGGCCTCGGGGAGAAGGATGGTAATTGCGCCAGTCGCGGCGGCTGATGAGTGAGGGCTTCCATAGATCAACCATCATGGTTCTCGGTTGAAGCTCATGAGCCACTTCGATGTCTAGGCCTCACGGAGCATAATAACTCAGGTGCTATACTATAAATCCTGAAAAGATTTGGGTAACGTTATATTAAACTGAGACGGTCTTGAGAACACTCATTTTTGACACTCGAAGATAAATGCCTTGGGTTCGTTTGCCTTTCCTTGGAAAATACGTGAGATGCTTTTGTGAGATAGACAGTTTTTATTGCGCCCGTTATACATCGAACAAGGCCAGTAAGTCATGGGGGAATTTCTTTTGGTACGGAGTAGGATGTGTATACACCATAGCGTATGGATAGATGAAGAAGTGCTGGTTGAAACACTCATGCTTCAACTTGAGATGATCTTTTTTGATAAGGAAATTAGCAGGAAGAGACATGTCAAACATGCTGGGTAATGTTATCGTGTTATGGCTCGTGGTTATGTGTGATCGCCTCGAGAGCGATGAACAGCTTGCCCAAGGAAACCTCTATCAACGCGTCGATGCAGTATCGGTCAGCGAAGATGCAGACCTGAGCATGGTGCAGCAGTATGCCTGCACCGATGTTGCCTACATCAGATGGTCGAGAGATGGGGTGTTGAATGTCCACTCCTCGTATTGGAAACCGAAGGTCATTGACAATGAGATCCAGGGTTCCAGTTCTATATATAAAGTCAAACCCGCACCGCACATGGATGGCGAATTCGATGTTTCTTGCTGTCTAGCTGGCAGTCAGACACATATCGTGTCTGTTGGTAATCGGCTAATGCTTGGTGGTTTGTCCCCACGAGTTTATGCCCCGGGTGAAATACTGGGAAATTTACCTCCAGTCGAACCGGGAACTGCTTACCCAGTTTGATCCTGGGTAGATTCTGTCGGAAAGTCTGACAGAGTGGAATGCATTGGTTGTCATTCGGCAGGATTCCCCTCTAGCCACCTTTCCAGGGTTGCATCGTTGCCTTCAGGTATACAACCACGAGTCTAAGATTGCTCATCGTCTCAGAAGAAGAAGAAGAAGTGCATCTCGTGGTTGGATGGAAGATCAGTCGGCCATGGGGACGTAGTCCTCCCAAAAGAGGGCATTTGGCGATCTGTATATACATTGCTTTCTGGTAGTTGCTTGTTCAAGGCGACCTGTCTTTTGTTGGTCATACTTATGGGTAACCAGGAGACGGCCCTGGAAGTTATCGTGTTAGTGAGAGTGCTATCAGTGGGGGAGGAGTTGTCAACTTACGAGGTAAAATTGAGGCCGCCAAGTGGTACTCGATCCCTCCTGGACTTGCGCCAGGCTTATCATGATACAGACCAGATATGGAGTGCCTTATCTCATTGAGACATCTTAGTCTTTATCGCTAATCAAGCCCCTCCAGTCTAGTAGTCTCGTCGGTGAGTTCATGAATCTCAGCCTCGTAGCTCTTCCAGGATTTGAACATCTAGAAGACGGGGATGTGGAGACCGAACTTGGTGCAAGTCATGTTGTGGTTTGCGGTTACGTCGAAGTAGTGCATAGCCTGCCTTTTGGCCTCTTTTTGGTCACTACACACTCCGTATCATCATCCGCCTCATCCTCAACCTCACACTCGTCCTCATTCACATCATCGGCGCGGTTGGCACGCATACTCCCTAATATAGATATGCAAAGGCATGGACTGGCATCTCCTATTCCTAGTCCTTTGTTGCAACAACGCCGTCTGGCTGTTGAGCTGTTGTTGAGATTCCTTTTCTGACAGGTTGAGCCAAACCTTCAGGGATTTCACTTCCAACAACCCGGGCCATGATCGAGGGTGCCTAACCCCACGTCAAGCTCCGGGCGGAAGGGGATATTCATGTCCTGTTCAATTCGTGGCCCATCATGGCCCGGATGAGCTCGTATGCGCAGATTGAGTGAGTCCAGTACCAGATAGATTCTGTAATTCGAGTCAAGGGGTCGATGGCCATTAGCCACTTGAGGAAGACTATCAGACACCGTGATTTGTTATTCTTAATGGATTGGGTTTCGTGAACTCCTCCAAATCTAGGTCCCCGGTTGTCCTGATTGTATAGAGCGTAGGCAACGGCAAACGGGCGAGTCTTAGGTCACGCTAAAACAGCTGCCGATGTAATTGAACCCACCAAAGCACAGCTGGTGAATATTCTGCCACTGAAGATAAAGCCCACAACGGTGATTGTGGAGATGGCGCCGATATTGCCATTGATTGTGGAGAGTGCACCATGGCTGCTTGCTGTTATTCGATATATATAGGCTCTCTGCTGCTGGTATGTCTTTAGTCTTTTGCCAACTTCGATATCGACTATGCTGTGGCTCGGGCTGACGCAAGGTATGCATATCGCAGTAGTTACTAGCTTTAGAATCTATAACCCTATGATTGGAGTCGGACAAGAGCTATACGAGCCAGTATAGCCGTAGCAGTTCGTTCCTTTATAATTCGAAAGGATAGGTTGATCAATCAACGTCGTATCTTTCCACGATCTGGTCGTCCGCAAACTTCTCAAAATGTCAAGAAAGTCTCGAGATGGATAGTGTCCAATTCCGGACATGGGAACAGCGTTCCTTCTACGCTGTCATCGGGGCCAGTTCGACAGCAAAGGTGAACAGTACAGACCCCGGTGTTTGAGCGGGCCGTATACGTAGATCTTCTTCCTGCTGGATATTGCATGGCGGCGCTGTTGGGTAGCCTCCATATTGAACCAGCCCTTTCTCGATTGGGCATGACCACTTGTCTCTTCTGACATGTGGTCTCCAGGTAGTACCAGCGGTCCAGGAGTAACAGAGTGTTGCATCAGATCTGCTTTCTATTTGGTTGAGTGCAGACTCTATGTGAGGTGCATATTCTCTTCCAAATTGCGAAGACGATGTTATAAGGTCCTCATCCTCCCTTTTCTCCCAGACACTAGAATAAGGGGGAGAGGTTTATAGGCTCTGCCCGTCCCCAAATGTCAAGTTTCTTGTTGTGGCCGATTGTCATATACCTGAGCAACATCTTGGCATCAAACTATATATTAGTTAACCACGAATACGAGTGATGCTTATAGGTTCTGGCGTGATTTCCAACTCTCAGGCCTAAAGTCTGTCAACGAGGCCGGCAGGGGATTGACCTAGTACAAATGCCGGTAGTCTTAGGTTTTGCAACACCTGAGGGTTATCCCATGAAAATATATAAGACTTCCCGTTGAACGCCTGTTTTGGTTTGATGCAGTTGTTTTGGCTGTGTGCAGATAATACGCTTGTTGCTGGCAAATTCATCCCAAAAGGCAATATGTGTTGATGGACTTCTGCCTGGGCTGGTAAAGGCTTTTGTCTAGTCTCATTGCTCGTTTTAATATATAAGCAGTGTCGCCTGAGCACTGGTTGAGTGCGACATGACTCTGGGCATGACTCTCAGGCATTGTTATTCAAGTGCCTATCTGGGCGTGCTTTCTTGTAGTCTTGCGGGATGTTGTTGAATTTCATTTTGATGATCTTGGAATCGGGGCGCGTATCTTTCTTGCGCTCGCGGTAGGCTTCAACCACAGTGATGTGCGATGGTATTGTGATGTGCGATATACCCGACCGTTGACAGCTCCTTTCAAGGCTTCGGCTCTCATCATTCCTGGAGGGGATGGTTGCTGGGACCAGCAAGGTTCGTGTACGAAGACCAAGGCTGGGATGATGATTATACTCCATGTGCCACAGAGCATTTGGTGTTTGAGTGATAGGAAGGCTAACCGAACGCTGCCGAACAAATATATAATCCAGGGATGCATAAAGTACCTCTAATCTTATGACCATGGATGTTGAAGTCCAGAAGAGAAACTAAAGGCCTAGTCCCGCTTTCTCACAGGTTGTACTGCATGGCGGGGACCATCGAGGTGCATGAAGCGAATGCCCAGGAGACCGAGGTGCTGATGGGATCTTGACATTCTTGCATCATTGTTAGTCATGAACATAGACACTAATATTGGGTGAGTTACTTACCATCTTGGCTAACAGTCCCTTAGATTACCTTGATCCATTTCTTGTCTTCAGCCATGAAACCACTGTTGACTGTCTTTTCAATGTAAGATCTGTTTATATAATGGCAGCCTGCAGCGACTGGCGATTTGGCTGAAACGATACTATGATGGACATAGTAGGTTGGTCGTAAATAATGTACGCTTCCGTTAGGGACAAGACGGTATAGAAAAGAATGTCTTTCTCGTCGGGTCAGGTCAGAAAAGTAAGAGTCAAAGTTGGTCCAAGTAGACTTTCTTTGAGAGAGACACATACCTACTAAAGTGTTGGCTACGCGAACAATCAACAAGATTTTGCTGCTCCGCCAGAGTCGACAGATTGTCTGGATCTGTGTACCCATGTTGGCAGGGTACTCGATAATCACGCCGTCCCAGCAGGCATGATGGAAGTTTACCCCTAAGCTAGATAGCTTCATGGATGTGACCACGTAAATGACCGGGTGCATGGACATATTGAATTCCTTCACGGCGGCGTCACGTTCACCTTGTGAGTGCATGCTCTGTACCGTGAGGGTCTGTATGCCGAGCGTTTCCGGCTTAGCGAGTATTATCCTATGTCGTGAATGTCAGCATGGGCGCGGCTAAGAGTGATGGCACCGTTTCCGAACCGCAACTCGAAGGAAGTTGACTCGAGCTGCGATAGGGTCGAGTTGCTCAACGTACCAAGGCCGAAGCACTTCCGGATGCCCCAGGTAAGAGCAATGATCATCAGAACCGACAGAAGGACTTCACGATCGAAATTGTCACCATATATACTAAAATTAAGTTAGTAAAAGCTGTCCTAAACTTATACTAGGCTTAGGCTGGACTTACATAGTTGTTTTCGTTGCTTAAGCATGATCGCTTCTTATACTGGTACCGTCGTCTGGTGCCAGTTCGAAGGCGTCATTCCGGGCGGCTATGTATGATTCGAGATGGACCACAGTCACTGAGGAAGGTCCCTAACAGGAGAGAGAAAGAGAAATAGAAAGGAATATACATATATATGTGTGTGTGAAGATGTTGTCTGATGTGACGGTGCTGAGTTGTGAGTTGACTGAGTTCTAGCCCGGAAATCTCGGGGTATTTATACTTCTCCGAGACATGCTTTACATAATCTTGTTTTCACTTGCCATCATTTCATCATATAATGGTCTTGGTGTTTTCATCAGTTTGCCCAGATTTTGCTTTCTGCCTAAGCAAAGAGCAAACATTTGCCAACGACAAACTGGTGCACAATCACCTCTCAGCAAGCTACATCTGAGTTTATAAAAACAGAAACTTTTGTATTCATGATTTCTCTGCTATCATGTGTATTACAATCCGCTCTTTGCGTGATCTAATTGTCTATGAGAGACCCGAACCTGATCTTCTGTATCCCATGGTATCAAACCACAAAAAGGAGCAACAAACATGGTCTAAGCGATGCTGCCACACTTTTGTCAATTGCTTTTCGCAATTTAATAAGTGCAATCACCATTGTTTTTTAAAAAATGGCTTTCTTACCCCGGATGTTGTCCGCTGTCGCTTGTCACGATGTCCATCACCAGGCCGCGGCTCACCAGACGAAGGAGTGGTGGTAGCTGTAGTTGGCGATACTTCAAGTTTGCTGGTATACTTTTTCGCCATCATGGAATTCCATTCAGCCTGGGCCTTCTCTCTATCAGCTTGTTGAGCATCCCTGGCAGCTTTCTTCTTCAATTCCTCTGCGGTCTTCATTCGAAGCTCAGCCTCAGCTTTGTAGGTGTCCCTTTTGCGTTCCTGGACCCGGCGCAGATGTTCTGTTGCTTTCTGAAGCTTTTCCGACAGTCGCTTCACATGTCTTTCAGCTGCGGTTTCCAGATTGTCGAGAGTAGTGTTTGTGTCGGTCTGGGTATTATCCTTGTTTGTGTCCTTGGATCCTTCAGGTTTGTCCGTACCAGCTTGTTCTTCCTCTTCCATGCGTTGTTCTTCCTCTTCAATGCGTTGTTCGCAATGTTCAGCAAACCAGTGATCCAGTTGTCCCCATTCCCTCCAACTCATATCCAGCACTCCGCCAAAAAGTTTCATTTCCTGCGCCGTGTCCTTGAGCATGGGATAGTGTTCCAGACCATCCACCATCTTAGCACACTTCCAGTACTTAGCAAACGATACGGCAATCCTGAACACGGTGTGGTTGTCGGGCCAGATTGCCTTCATCACAAGGAAATTGGGATAGTAGAAGCTTCCTGGGGAGTCGATGCAGGAGCCTCCTTTGATTCTGTAGTAGAAAGGATGGTTGCTTGGGTTCTTGCAATCCTTGACCCAGTCGCGTTGGTCCAAGTATGCCTGTGTCTCCTTCACAGCCTGTTCGCACATGCGCGGCTTAACCTTTTCGAAAGCCTCCATCACTCTTTTCTCCATCTCTGCCAGCCTCTTCTTCTTCTCTCTGTCCTGGAGAGCCTCGAGTAGGTCTTGTCCATCTTCAATCTTAATGACAGTGGGAATGGCACCTTCTGCTCTGGGGTTTGGCTGGCTCATGTTGGGTGGTAAAAGGCTTTTCGCGTATTCGTTCAAGATCCTTGCAGAGTTTTGAGCTTCTGCTACTTGTTTGATAAGGTTGCGCAGGTCCCGACGAATGCCTAAAGCGAAAAACATATCAGTAAATGAGGCTAAATGTTTGAGAGATCACCAAAGAATGTTGCTATGCCATACCAGAAAACAATGAGGCTGGCATGAAGGTTGCGCCCACACTGGAGAATGAATGAAGTATCTCCAAATGTGATCGGAGAGAAGATGATGAGGAGAAAGAAAGTATTGATTGGGAAGTTGATGAAGAAGATATAGATATGCTCCTTTTGGCGGCCTTTTGGCGCTGAATCATTGCCTCATTATATGCGCGACTGAGGAGTTCACCTTGGGCAACAACTCCTGATCTTCCATGATTTTATGGGTTGGGGAAACAACAATTTAGACAGTGGATTGATTGCATATCTACCACTTTTTGCTCAACTATCCACTGCAACAACTTGTGCACAACATCAAAACTTGCAGATATCCGTTCAAAAGTCAGCAGTGCCTACGAGGTGGGCTTGCAAGTAGAAAGCAGTACTATCATTATGTATTCTTATTACTTAGGATCAAGGTCCTGAGTTCTCCTTTCTCCCCTGGTAGACAAGGCATCCAGCATCTTGGACTCGGAATCCTCTTGAAGGTCGGGTACAGATGGTCTAGCAAAGAAAACATGGACATGTATTTCTACATCAACGTCTCCCCGCTTGACTGTAACTCATATACCATCCGCACACTCTCCCCGCATCTACTCTATGATCATCCGATTGGACCTCATCCCTACGAGATGTAAACAGGCATATCACTCCCAAACAAATTCCCCTTCTGAATCTGAACATCATCACGATGAAAGTTATGCAACATGAGCCAACAAATCATCCTCAGAACAAAAATGCACCAGACTTCCTTTGCAGCACGAAGATACGCTGCATACTCAGCTGTCTGGGCCGCTTCACCCTTGACAACCTGAAACTCGGAATCTACGTTCTTGAGATGGAAGAACTTCATCGATGCTGACCTCAACACAGCGGGGAGAATTTGTTGGAAGTATGCTTTCATCAGGGTGTCTTCTTTGTTGCTTGCGTTGGCAGGTGGGAACGTTAATGTTGAGGAGGTGCTATTCATTTGGGAGAGAAGTTCCTCAAAGTGTGCGCCCATAATTTCTTGTCCAAGAGATGCCCTTAGACTTCCATGCTTTGGTAAAGTGTAGTCTTTGAGGGAGTCGTCAAGTTCGTCGAGAACGGAGTGCAGTGCGTCCTGTGCTTGCCAAGTATAGCTCTGAGGGGTGTCGTCGCCTAGTCGAATGCCTGTTTTCGTCGCAAAAATGGTGTGTACATGAAGTGACAGCTTTCCGTTCGCCATATCAGGGTCGTCGTGGAGATATCGTTGGTACGCAGCCAGTAACTTGGGGAGGGAGAAGCCTTTCGTGCTCCAGACGCAGTAGCATGGGTTGGGGATATATCTGAAGCAGAGATCCTTGATGTGAAAGACTTGGCCGATCATGCCAATCAGTTCAAAAGTGACTAAATATGTCAGTATTTTCAGTTTGAAGTGTGAGAGGAAAGCTTACCGGGGAAGATGTGAGACGTCTCAGCATCATCTCTCAAGAAATAATTAACCACCTTGCGTCCACATCCAAACGAAGTCAACGTCTCCGTAATCTCCGTTCGACTTCCCAACCCAACATTCGGCCACTCATACATCGAGTTACTACTCTTATACTCAGGATGACCCTCAGTAAATATCGTAGGAAGTTGTCCAAAAGCAAGTCTCGTCACGGCCTTCGTCGGAATCGTCCTGTTCCCTTCAAACACAGCCTTCTCCAACGCTTGAAAGTGAAACATGATCCCCAAACCACTGATCTTATGACCTTTCACAAGAAATCCATTGCCTTCAGCTTGATACACGTTGTGAAAGGTGTTGAAGTCTTTCCAGTAGATACCAAGCATAGCGAGCATTTCTATGAAGCTGCTCATGGTAGTTGTGGCGTAGGGACGGTTTATTGATGGGGGCATGTCATCCCAGCTTTTCTTCTCGCGTTGAAGAGCGACGTTGAGTGTGTATTTGCCTGCGATGGAAGTGAGTATTGCTGTCGCGCTTGCTGGTCGAGGCCTCAAGCCCATGATCTGCTGTCTCGTCCAATTCTGTGATTCGTTTTCCATCTTTTGCAAGCTCGACAGTAGTGAAAGCCAAGTTGCGCGCTCATTCTTGATGAAGCGCCCTGTCTTGGTGAATGTACCGGTAGTTGGTGGTTCAAGGTCAGTCCATGTATCATCGAGACTCTTTCTCGTGCCGTCAATGAAGAACACGTCCGCTCCGTCAAAAGGTCCCTTGGAGGTCCTTGAAGTAGTGACAAAGATGACGGGGACTTCGAATTGAATCTCTGTTCGGAACTCTTTGGGTCGCCAAGCTTTGGTCCGGGATTGATGCCACCTCCCCATGACGTTCTCACCACAATTCGGAGGCGATCTGAACTGCTTCAGCGAGAACGGCGCTCCTGGGGGTGGTTCCACGGGGGACTTTACCACACTTCTTGTTGTGATGGCTCTCATGAGATCTCGGGATATGCGTTGATTACCACTCATTTGGGTGTAAAATTCGGGGTGTTGAAGTTCCGTCCTGCTCATGATTGGAAAAGCTGACAGGATGGATGAGTCATCGGCTAGACTGAAACTTGTCATGACCGAGCCTGTGATGGAGCGACCGTGGGCAGAGTGTATTGAGAAAGCGTCTGTCGAGTTGTACACGCGCTTGTAGACGCCTGTCTCCTGAAGCGCTGCCTCAAACTCTCGACGAGGTGGTGAAGTCGTGCCATTGCTCTCATTCTTTGTCGAGGTTTCCGCTGAAGTTGAGCGCTTAAGTTTCGGCATTCCTAATTCTGGGACACTCGATGTTGGGAAGCTGAGTGATCGCTCTGCGCTTGCGTGGAAGCCACCCCATTCATCTTGGTCGTACTTCCGTGATGTGGCTACTGAATTCGTTTCCGTGGCATCATCTTCTTTCAAGTGATACAATGTCGGAGCCATGGATGATCGGTTTGAGGGGATGAGAGTGGAGTTGTCGGCGATGAACTTGTTGAAGAGTGCTTCGAGACCTTCGATTCGTCTCTGGGTTGCTTCGCTGCTGTTGAGGACCGCATCAATCTTGAGTTCCAGCGCGCGCTGTGATTCCACGATTACCACGTCTGACTCGCTTCGTCTTGTTAGCGCCTTCAATGCCAAGGATGAAAGAGGCTCACCATTGCAGAATGTTCAAGATGAGAGTAACAGAGCCCTTGTGCGCCTGAATCTGCCGAATGTACTTGACAACATCATCCTGCACCCTCAACCACTTGACCCGATCCCATCTCGTCAAAACAACTTTCCCATCTTTATCCAGCGGCTTCAGCGTCGAGATGAGCTGATCACACGTCTTGATCAATTCACTGATCGTGACAGTCGCATCATGAAGGCCAACAGACATCTTCGCCGCTTTCGGCACTGAATCTGGATCATCGATCAAACTCTTGAGGCGTTTAATCGCCCAGTTGATCTCCTTTGTTTCAGCGTGTGCCCAGAATACTGTTCGGGGACAGTCTTTTATGCTGCTTTTGACGACGTCGAAGGTTTTGATTACGGCGGCTGAGACTGTGAGAAGGCCTGCTACGCCGCTGGCGATGCTGAGGGGATCCATGGCCCAGGGAGCGAGTTGGTGATGAACGACATTGCGAAATTCGTTGCGGAGGTTGGGGGCTATAGATATGTTGAGCTGAAAATCAGGCTGTGGTTGTGTGGCTGCGATAGGGTAGATGATATGCAGCTGTTGAGCGATATTGTCTCGATGATGTAGTCATTCGCACTTTGGCTTGGCGTAGGGCTGGAAGATTAGTCTGTCCGGCTGACAAATGAAGGACAGTAAGATCGATCATCGGAAAAGTATTTAGCATGGGCCGATTCTCATGCACTCTGTCAGAGTAGGACTGTGTCTTTCAGTTTGCTTTCTCTGTGTAACACTGGCGAGAGATGACAGCAGATGGGTCAACGAGCAAACAGATTATGCGTTACGTACTCACCTGAACTGCAAGACATGTCACATATTGAGGTTGGTATATGCATGGTCTACAGTAGTTCCATTAGTTTGTCTATGTTTGTGGTTGTGCATGTGAATAGTCTAGGGTGGCGTGTTACACCTCATCAACAACCTCAGCTCAAACCACAACCTTGATACTAACAAAGCAAACCCCCATAGACACAAACTGAAACATTAAAAGGAAGCCTAAACTCATTGACAATCCTTCAAGATGCACCCTCAACTTGGCATCACCCCAAGACCTTCCAATACGGTATTAACGCCCCGTGCATGCATCCAGCCGCAAAGAACAGGGATCCTCAAACAACAACCACTCATCTGTCCCTTTTCCCCCTCTTTCCCCAGCCCTACAAGCCTAGGTGGGCTGACATGCGGGCACGCTACAGGGGTATCGCGGCCCGTGAAAATGGGACTTTTGGGGGCCAAGCTCCATCGTCGTTGGACACAGCTACAGCTACAGAGACGGGCGGGTAGAGCGACGCCCGTTCTGGTTACATCTTTCTTCTCTTCTCTTTTCTTACTGCATGGATGAGTGTTGCATCTACCGTTAGGGGTCGTTTTTGATGAGTTGGCTGCTTACAGCTGAGATGTCGTTAAGCGCTGTGTTTTCTCGGCGTGCATGAGGATAAAAGGTCAGCAAGTTCTCCTCTCTTCCTGTCCTTCTCTTCATTCTCTTTTCATGTGTTTTTGATTGTTGTTGGTTTGAATAGTCAAGCAAGATGCCTTCATCTTCTTCCTCTAGTTCTTCCTCCGCAAGCCCGTCGTTTGCCGAGATTGCGTCTGGTGTCGCTGATCTCGGCGACAGATCCAAAGTCACGCCTCAGCAAGCGATTGACAAGTTCTGGAAGCAATTCACCACCAAGAATCCAGGCAAAGGTACCCAATCCTCTCACTCTCAAACCAAGCATATACTAACTGAACAGCAACTACTGTCATTCCCTCAAACACTTACACTGATCTCGCCGCCAAAAGAGGCAACCAAGTAACCACCACAACAACCCAAGCATCCTACGAAGACGCCGCAGCAACATGCCGCGCCAAAGTCGAAAAGATCGTCAAGGAGTGCCGTCGCATCAACAAGAAGTATCGCGATCCTCACTTTGACATTGAAGTTGATCTCAAGCTCTACCGCAACGACTGCCTGCACTCTCTCTCCAATGTCGAGAACTACCAGCCTGGTGAGGATCTCCGTCCGCAGAGTGTGAAGCGCGTTGGTGATATCTTTGAGAAGCCTTGTTTTTACATTGACGGTCCTACTGCGAATGATGTTAGACAGGGACGAGATGGTGATTGCTGGCTCATGGCGGCGCTGTGTACGCTTAGTGAGAAGCCTGGTTTGATTGAGCGACTCTGTGTTGCGCATGATCAGGATGTTGGTGTCTATGGGTTTGTGTTTTATCGGGATGGAGCTTGGATTTCCGAGATTGTTGACGATTTCGTGAGTTTTCCGCCTGTTTGTGTGTCGTGGTACAGAACTGACAAACCTTTAGCTGTACCTCATCAAGCCGGACTATGATGAGGGGTACTTTGACAGGATCCTCTTTGACGACATTGAGCGCGTTGATCCGGATGAAGCGTATCGTCGCATCTTCCAGTCAAACAGCAGTGCGCTCTACTTTGCGCAGTGTCAGCATCCTCAGGAGACTTGGTTGCCTCTTCTTGAAAAGTGTTACGCCAAGGCTCACGGAGATTACGGTGCGATTGAGGGCGGTTTCGGAGGCGAGGGTATTGAGGATCTTACTGGTGGTGTCACCTCTGAGCTTCTGACAACCGACATTCTTGACAAGGTATGTTTCACAATAACAATGCGTATCACAGTATTGACGAGTGTGTAGGAGTACTTCTGGAGGGAAGAGTTACTCAAGGTCAACCAAGAGTTCCTCTTTGGCTGCAACACTGGCATCTGGGGCCGTGGCTGGGGTGAGCGCAAGGGTATCGTCGAACTCCACGCCTACTCTATTCAGAAGGCTGTCGAGATCGATGGCAAGCGACTCCTCAAGCTCAAGAACCCTTGGGGCAAGGGCGAATGGACCGGCCCATGGAGTAAGTATCCCAACCGTACCAAAATGAACAAATTCTGATCAAGTACAGGCGACGGCTCAAAGGAGTGGACTGCCGAGTGGCTCCAAAAGCTCGACCATCGCTTCGGCGACGATGGAGACTTCTGGATCTCGTATGAAGACCTACTTAGAAAGTATCAGGCTTTTGAGAGAACCCGTCTCTTCACCGACGACTGGCGCGTCAGTCAGCTCTGGACTACAATGTCTGTCCCTTGGGCACTGGACTACCACGACACGCACTTCTCCTTCACCCTTTCCAAGACTGGTCCTGTTGTTCTTGTGCTCGCTCAGCTTGATGATCGTTACTTTAGAGGTTTGGAGGGCCAGTACATGTTTGAGCTTGGCTTCCGTCTTCACAAGGCTGGTCACTCCGACTACGTCGTGCGAAGCCAGACACCATACCGCATGACACGCTCCGTCAACGTTGAGCTCGAACTTGAAGCTGGCGACTACGAAGTCCGCGTCAAGATCAACGCCACCCGCAACCAAGATATCTTGCCTATCGAAAAGGTCATCAAAGACAACGCCAAGTCTCGTCGCGAGAAGCTTCTCCGCATTGGTCTCGCATACGATCTGGGCCACTGCAAGGGTCGTTTCGTCGAGACTCCCGAAGAGAAAGCCGCGCGAAAAGAGCACGAGGCCAAGATCAAGCAGAAGAAGAAAGACAAGATCAGGGCAAAACTTCTCAAAGAGCGCGAAGAGGCTCATTACCTTGCTACACAACAGTTTGAGCGGGATGAGCATAAGAGACTCAAGAGAAAGGAGAAGCTTGCTCTGAAGAAGGCTGCTAAGAAGGCGAGACAGGAAGCTCGTAAGGCTGAGAGGGCTGCTATCAAAGCTGAGAAGGCGGCAAAGAAGGCAGCTGAGGCTGAGGCTAAGGCTAAGCTTGAGGCAGAGGAAGCTGCGAAGAAAGAAAAGGAGGAAGAGACTGAGACTGCGAAGGAAGAAAAGGTTGAGGCTGGTGAGGAGAAGGCTGAGTCCAAGCCTGAAGAGCCTATGACTCCCGAGTCTACAGCAGACGACGAATCGAATGAGAAGGAGGATGCCAAGGAAGCTGAATCAGCTGAGCCCAAGACTGATGAGAAGGGAGCTGAAGCCGACGCCGAAGAAGAGGAGGAAGAGCAAGACATCGAGAGCGAGCCCGAAACCGACGTCGAAAGCGTCGGCACACTCCCCACCCTCGCAGATCGCGAACTCTGGATCCACGTCGACAACTACACCGGCACCATCTCCTCCGACAGCGACTCCGACAACGAATCCACCACATCATCCTCCTCATCCAGCTCCGAAGCCGAGAAAGACCCCTGGAACGCCGTCGTGGTAGCTGGCATCCGCATCTTCCACACCGGGCTGGGCGAGGGCGAAGACGACAGCGACATCAACCTCAAGGTCATCCGACCGATCCCCTTTGGGAAGGATGATGAGGAGGTTGATGTTGAGAAGAAGTGCAGTACCAAGGTGTTGGATGTTGATGATAGTGCCAAGGATGCTACGCTTGTGGGGGATGCGAGTGAGAAGATTCGGTTTATTAAGGGAGATGGGGGGAAGAGAAGAACTGCTACTACTTTTTTCTGATGAGGATTGAATGATTTGGATAGGTTATGATAGCGAATCATGGCTTTGGTACTGGGAATGTGTTTGTATGTGGTCAAGTGTCGCGTGTTGAGTTAAGCTTGAATCTACGCTTACCTCTTTAAGATATAAGGCTGAAACGACGACGACGACGACTCTGATATACAGCCTGTACAGAAAATTGCTCAACAGAACCATTCTTACAAATTTCTATCTTGTCTAGTCATTGAAAAAGGTCGTCAAAGTTCTTGGCGAGACCGCAAAGTTGTCATATCCAGCTCTGCTTACAACCAACCTCTACCCACCCAGACACATTTCTCAGCAAGTCCAAGAAGCAGAATACAGATCAATTATTAATCAGTGATCACATCAATCCGATTTCATGCTTCGACATCCCAAAGGAAGAACTTGAGAAGCCAATCCCGTCAGCTCGAGCTTACATATGTATTTATCCTCGAAAACGTCCTTGATCATCATCTAAGCCACGATAGTGGACAACACTAACAAGACCAGGGGCCAAGCATCTCAAAATAGCTCTCCCTAGCTCCCGCGAACTCTCACTCTCACTCTCACCTTTACGCAAACATACAACGGCCGTAACAAAGTCTCCGAAATTATGCTGTAGCATCATCAACAGATCATCAGTTCATCTTTGTAGCACACGACGCAAAGCCTTGGCATGCTGACGGCATTCAACACCCATGCACTTAACAAGAGTGTCAGAAATACCCAGTCTAAAAGCCTCCTATTTTTACCTGAGCTTTTCTGTCAATTGAGATTTAGGATGTAATAAAAAAGGACCATCAGTGGAGACTGTCAGCAACGTCAGATCCACAATTTAGGGAATCAGAGGCGAGGTGCAGACAGTCACACAGCCCTACTGTCGTTGTCCGGGGGAGAAGAGAAGCATGAACTGATCTGTTTGCGAATAGAGGTTGGTAGTCAACTCTTCAATCGAAGCATTCATCGACGTTGAGATGTGAAACATGACCGTTCTTTGACGTGGCTGATAATGCCGAGCTAAGATAAGATCTGCAGGCATGATTCGCATTGCATTGCATTCATCTGGGACATTTTCAACAGGGACGGTAACACAATGACGGATACAGACGAGACAATTAAGTAGGCTATATTTACAGAGAGACAGACTCTGACTTGCTGTAACCGATCCTCGCGATCGATCGTAACTTATCCACTCAGACTTCAGTCAGCCTCCCTTTTAAACCTGAACAAAGCTCAGCCTTACTGCAGCTAAGCTATATATCCCTGTATAGTGAGTAAATTGGGTCTGCATCATCTTCTCAGCAATCCTTCATAACCAACAGTCTTGGCAGTTCTTCTTTTCCTCGTTGGAAAAGAACAGACCTCAGCTTCTTCACTGTAGAGGGCTAGGTACTGTAGCTGGTGTATGAGGCCCAACCGTGCACAAACACATCCGCAATTCAGTCCTTGCCGATCTAAAACTTGGTCTCTCTTTGTGTCTTACATCCCTTCTCCCTATACCGCTTGCGCCACCCTTCGCCCAGCGATCCCTGCAGAAGGAATTGCACCCAACCCAACAACACGCATCACAATCTGACAGGATTTAGCATGGGTACCTCATCCCAGCTTCTCCAGGTCCAGTTTTGCATTCCCCTTCCATAAACATACAAAAAAAAGAGAACACAAAAAGAAAAAGGGAGCCTGTCTTTCTCGCAATGGCAGAGCCAGAGGACATACACGCCCGCAAGCCCTCCGGTATAAACATATTCGGCATCTCTGGCAGCGGCTATCATCACTTAACGCCCCACGAAATGGCCGATCTTCACAACCAGCCCTCGCCGGAAGCAAAAATGGGCAGCAGCAGTCCTCCCGAGACACCGCATTCCTTTCATAACCTGCTCGGCAGCCACCCAGCGGGGAGTTCTTCTTCTAGTCCCAGAGTCGCTGCTGATTCTCAAGGCACACCTGAGCCGTACTCTGAGATCTGGGCCCCGTCTATGCCGCGCGGTGGTGATGAGAAGAAGAGCGATATGCCTAGGACTATGGAGCGAGAAGTCAAAGTTAGTGAGGGGGGGAAGAAACTTCCTAAGATTGTGGAACCGAGGGGGGATGCTATGGATGATGAGTTTGATGATGAGATTTTTTATAAAAAGTTTGGTAAGTTTGCAGTTCTATTGGTGAGGGTATGAAGACTTACTTGAGTAGCGGAACCTCCAAAGGGATGCTCAACAACACGAGATATTCACCAGCCAAGATCAAGTTGGCTCTCAATTACTATTTATGTTCTGTCAGTCTACTCAACAGTCGGCAGTGGAATCTGGCTCGTCACAGCCATCCTCCAACCGCGATGGGGCCACAAAATCGCCTCTGGCGCATCCCTCTCCCCATCAACAGCGACGACACTCGCAGCACTACTAGCAAAGACCATCGAAATGTCCTTCGTAACGGTCTTTGTCTCATGTCTAGGCCAAGTTCTCACCCGCAGAGCATTTATTCGAAAAGCCCATGGGATGTCACTTGCTGAAATGACGATGAGGAACTGGGTTATTCAGCCTGGATCTCTCATCACTCACTTTGAAACACTGCCTTCTTCGTCGTTGACGCTTCTGGGAATGTTATCGCTTACTGCTACGATTGCAGCCGCGTTTTATACTACTGCCTCTGATGCGATGGTCTCGCCAAAGTTGAAGTCTGGGAATTGGGAGCACAAGGAGCTTATTGGATATGTGCGGGCGTCGTATGCTAATGCAGCTTATGTGCGTGAGGACTGTCCGTATCTTTTCAACATTACGGAAGATATCCACGCCGCCGAGTCTTGCATGAATGTTCAGTTCTCGGGTCAATCTTACAGAAATTTGCTTAACTATATGAATATGTGGACGAATCTCAATCAGAATGGAACCGAAATCTCTGCCGATTTGAAGAAGCGACCTGGTGGAACGACGCTACTCCACGATAACACTACGCTGTACTCTTCCTGGATCGAGACTGAACACGGCGATGTTGAAGCGCACTTTGAGGAAACAGGTCGAATCATCAATAATGTCACTCTCGCCCTTCCTCACCCCGGTGTTTACGGCGCTTCCAAGCTCAAAGTCAACGGAATTCTTCAACCTGACGATCTCGCTGGAGTGGGAGAGTACACTGTCCGAGCTGGAGTGGTCTCACCATCTGTCAATGTTCTATGCGTCGATATGGATAAGAAGGAACTTGCACCTCTTGTTTACACGACGTGGCCTAACGCCAAGGTCAACAACACTGATATCCCTGGTCAAAAGACAGGATGGTCTGGTTGGACGGGTGAAGTTCCCCAACCACTTGATGGCAAGAATAAGGACTATTATCTCAACCGGACTGATGTGGATGATATCTTCAGATGGGGACCCAAGTACGAGCGTCGACCCCCCGTCTTCCAAATGGTAAGTCTACCACCTATTCCCCATAACCATATCTAATTTTTCGCAGTACCCCTTTGACTTTAACCTTCTCACCAATGCAACCGTCTATGCAGCCGACGCCATCTACACCCTCGGCAAATCACCTGAGAGCAAAAATTACACCGTCTGCCAACTTCGATCATGGGTATCGCCCAACTGTTCCACCGAGTTCAACATCTCCGGTATCGCCGGTGCCAGCATGAAAGCTCACTGTGAAGACGATGCCGACGAGAACGCTTATCGACGATCATTCCCTTCGGACCAAGGCTGGTCTGCTCCCTCTCTTGACTGGAAGGTAAGTTTCACATTATTTATTGTATCAACAAAACTAATATTGTGCAGTGGCTCGCTGATCAATGGCGATTGTCTATGGATCTTAATGGTGGCTCTGTTAACAACAATGCTTCCAACGCTCGAATCCTCACTCAACTTTCCCTTCACGAACCAAAAATGCCAGCTTCTTATCCATCACTCGCCGAAGCTCTCGCCGTGTATTCCAGCTCTCTCATCATGATCAGCGCCATCGACACGCCTTTCCGTCACTACTGGGATCAGGACCCAGACGCGTACCCCGAAAACCTCATCCCAGCACCTGGCTTCCCTCAACCCTTCAACGCATCCCTCATCACACAAGAGTACACATCCGGACACACTCAATCATGGCAGAATATATTTTACGTCGTTCTCGTTCTCGTCTTCGCCATCAATTTATTCTGTCTTGGCTACTTCATCATGCGCTCTGGACTAGTGACAGACTTCACCGAACCGCAGAATTTATTCTCCCTGGCGATCAACAGTCCGCCTAGCAATTCGTTCCACGGCAGTTGTGGTGGCGGTCCTGAAAAGAGACATCTTGTTGTCCCGTGGAAGGTTGCGTATGCGCCGAGCGCGAACCATTATTTCTTCCAGGACAATTCGCCTGGGAAGGAGACGTCTGAGGGATTGAGTACGGCGAGGGAGTATGGGGAGCCGAGAGTGAGCAGTTACAAGAGACTCAGTATGAGTAGGACGTGGCTGTAGATAGATCTGCGTGTGTCGTTGTTGTATCAGCAAGTGTTCCAAAAGGCATGGTTGGGGAGTTATCATATTCAGTCGGGTGTAATACACTACCACTGCGCAAACGTACATACATATACACCTTGAATATCATCTTATTAGATACTTCTTCATGAGACATTGGCTTCTTACACGGTGACGGCATATCAGCTGGATGCTCACCACACCAGTTGCCACTGCCCCGTCAGTTCACAGTATCAGCAAAAGAAGGACACCCTTAATTGCTACTATTGCTTATTTTCTGAGATCTAGCAGTGATCTTTTTCAGTGCTAACTGCATATCCGATATCGGCTAGGCTTTGGCACCAAGCGTTTCTAAATGTTGGTGATTCACCTTCAATGAAATCCAGCATATCATATGCAGGCAACATAATCCCCAAGAGTGTTTCTTCTCAATCAACCTCTTCAATCACACATCATAACTTTGATCTTATAATCTCAACTCTTCTCCTCGCTCTTAACCTTCTCTTCACACAAAACGGCCTGTTCAATCTAGAGTTTGAACTGATAGTATAAACTTCTACCGCATCTGATCTGCTGCCCCGAAATTGCTACCAGTAAGTTACATTTACTTTCCTCCCTTCTAGAAGCTTAATACTAACAGATACTGCTTCTAAGGTTCTCAAATCCACCTGATCAATCACTATGGAACCCACTGGTGCTTCTTATATCCTCACTGTTGCCCAGTTCGAGCGGGAGATCACCTAGCATGGCGGCGATGTTGCTTGGCGTCGAGCCCAGGTCCAGTATGTCATTGTTTCTTATGACGAAGCAAAAGGTTCCGGGTTAAGGGAACATACGGTACGAGAACTTTACGAGTACATTGTAACTGGTAAATGGGTCCAGCATGCTACCAGTTTGGGCCAGCACCCAGCCTACAGGAGGTTCGTCGGCACTGATAACAACAACCCCAAATCACTCTACTACCCACACTTCTTTGTAGTCCAGGCTATCTTTATCCTGAATGGTAGACAAGTCGGCAGTGCTGCTAACCGGATGTACGAAGAGCTTTCAAGACATTGGGGCATGGCTATCACTCCAGACGAACCTTTTTATCCCCGTCTTGCAGACCCTGAGAGGGAGCGTCAACTGATCTTGGGAAACATCCGAGGAGCCTGTGTCCCAAGTGAAATACAATCCACCTCTGGAGGCAAACACAAAGAGGACAAACACAAAGAGTTGAGCGTCCACCTCGAAGCTGCCGCCAAGCTCTCCGCAGAAATCCAGGACGAGGACGAGGTCAAACAACAACGCGCTATGGATTTTCAAAGAATGAGAGATGAGCTGAGACTCGCTAAACAAAGAAACTCGGACCTCGAACAAGAACTCCAGGAGGAGATACAAAATCGGCAAAACACTGAGCGCAGCAAGCAGGCATTGCAAAGTCGACTTGAGCAAAGAATAGACCAGCTTCAAGATGCGCAGGCGCAACTACAAGAAACAAACCATAAACTTGTTGAGTCGCGACAACTTGCTAAGGGGCTCCAAGATCAGCTGGGCCAGATGCAAGCATTCATCACACAACATCGTCAACTGTCAATGCAAATTTCACAGCTGGAGATGCAGCGTAACAATATAAGTGTGATGATGCAGCAGTGCATCAACACCACGGCTAGATCAAGCTCTTCTCGACTCGAAGGGCCGAACGCGGCGGCCAAGCGTCCCGCTGCTGGAAGTGCAGACGGCGAGGGATCCAAGCGGCCTCGACAGAACTAAGTTGCCAGAGACCAAATTGAAGGCAGAGGTATAGGGGAAAAGTTTTATTAGTGATAAGGATGATGAGTGACGGGCATGAGAAATTGATACGTAGGACACAGAATGACTGTGAAGTCAAGTCCCAGGCGAGGCGTCTTAGAGAAAAGCATTAATATATGAGTTTTGTTTGCAATTTCTTTTAATAATCCAGAGATATCATATTCCTTCTCCTACTAATATATTGTCATTCCAGTACCTTTGGTTCCTGGTTACAGGCGTCCTAGTCAGTCAAGAAGTAGACAAGGGCTACATATATGATTTATTAACTTGTTAGTGGTAGAGAAGTCTTGTAAAGTTCTGTTCCGGGCCGATTTTAAGTCCGGTTTGCTATAGCACTAATTCTTTCCAGATAGTAGGCATTTGCTTCTGCTAAGCCTTCAGCATATCACCAGCAAACAGTGCAGGCACTCACGGTGATCAACAAAGACATCTTCTGTCAATACACATCGCAAGCTTAATACTTAGTTCTTGCTTCCTTCCTCTTTCTCAGAGCTTTTTTTGCTACTTGTGAGGCCCTCTCTTTCTTTACGCTGAGGGATCGAACAAGATTGGTGCTGCATCTTGGTTGCTGTCTATAAGCAGTGATAAGTATGTTACCTTTTTTCTCTTATTTCTTTCTAAACTAATACTAATATTACCTGCTCTTTAGGATCCTTTCTCCTAAATCTTTACCATCTTTTATTTTCTCCTAAATCTTAGGATCTTTACGCTAAGACTTAGTTGATCATGGCGTCTCGCCGTTTTGCGGCAGAGGATGAATACATCCTCCCATATACATTTCCCGATGAAGAGCACCGTTGCGAGGATCCTGTTCAACGCGAGGATCAGAAAGTGAGAGTCCGAACTGCGTACGGTCAGGCAAGAAAGGTCATGTATCGACAAGCCATCGCCGAGATTTATGAGTATCTGATAAAGGGTGAATGGATTCACTGGAGTGACCGTGCCAGCAAGCACACTGCGTACTCGCGCTTCATGGGGAAAGGCAAATACGAAAAGTCGCTGTACTACCCACAGTTTTTTGCCATACAGGCAATCTTTATCCCAGATCCCAAAGGCAGAGGTATCCTTGAGTCAGTGCACAACCTTTATGCTGAGGTGTCTAAGCACTGGGGTATGCAAGCTACTCCGGGTGTCCCTTTCTTCCCTCGCCTTGATGATCCTGAGGAAGAGCTCCGACTACTACTGGGCAACCATCGCATGCTCTCTGAGGCAAGAAGATATACTGCTCCCATTCACCCATCTCCCGCTGCGCCTGTTGTCGCCGTATCCCCAATGGCCCAGGACAGCATCATCGCTGCCACGCCCGGCCCCAGCACATCCAGCTCTAGTCTGTTACCCATTACAAACCCTCCCAGTGGTATAAGTCCCCACCTGAATGATATCAACACGAAATTTCTCGCATACGACCGACGTGTTGCGGACCTTGAGCGTATGGTTCAGGAGAAAGAGCAAGAACTCAAGGACAAAGACCTCGAGGTGGAATTCGGGTACAAACGGCGATATGAGTCGGCAGTGGAAAAGCTGCTAGAGGCTCAGCGAGAGCGTTGCGATGCGCAGCAACAATACCGTGAGTCGCAGCTGCTGCTCACCAAGTACGAAGAGAAGATCAAGCAGCTCCAGCGTCAACTCTTACGATCTCAGTCAATCTGCAACCAAGCGCTCGCTGCCGGTTCCCAGGCTCAGAATCTTCTGAATCTTGGCCAGCAGCAATCGGAGATAGCTTTGAGTCTCATAAACGAACCCATCGAGGAGTTCAACGCTGCCGCTGAGGGTTTCACTGCTGACGATGGTCAACGAGACAACAAAAGAGCTCGCGAAACCTGAGTCACTGAAGAGTTACGGGGAGGGACAGGAGATCCGATCAAGGGAAATGGGAACATGTACGAGACTATTCGGCATAACTGTTGAGTAGAGGCGCAGGAAGGCCCATGTATGGGGGCTGAAAGCGAATGAGACAAGACGAACTATGAATTCAGCGGTAGAAGAGCTTCTTATGGAGAAATTAATGATGTATGAGTTATGTTTTAATACTTGATGATCTAGAGATGATGCTCATCTTCCTTGAGCGACCCTAATGTCGTGCCGCTTGTACCCAAATCTGTGCATGTCGTTGATCTGTATAAGAAGGCGCTTGAAGGGGCGTGGCTAACCAGGATTCTACTGAAGCTTTACATCTAGGTACATAGACATCTTGAAGTTCCATGGGTGGACTCGCAGTGACTCACTGCCAATGCAAAACTACTAACAAGACTTCTATTGCGACAGAAACTACCAAAAGCGTCTTACAGGCAGAAGTAAAAATCTTCCCAGGCATCCAGCCTGTCGTCTTCTCTTACCTCGCGCCTCGTAACGCTGCTTTGCAAAACACCGTCTCTTCCTTTCTTTGCCTCCCCTTTCTCCTCACACTTTTATGCCAAGACACAAGCTTGGGATAATTCTTGCGAAACTTTTACTACTCCTGAGTCCGTGTTCATATGCTGGCTCTCTCCTTCATTCTTTCTTTCTCTCATCCAACTCTCCTTGAGACAATCATTCTGGATTTGTTCTCTTTGCCTCCATATTCAACGCATCTCAAACAATGCCTAGGGCGGACTACATTCTTGGGTCGGGAGATTTCTCGTCTAAGTTGTCCAAAGGCGACCAGCAATGGCGCAAGACACAAGTACATCGTGTCCTATATTCTTTCGATGAAGCCAGGGCGGTCATGTCCCGTCATTCAATCAGGATACTGTACAAGTATCTCCGAGCAGGCGACTGGATCGACGATTCCACCATCCCTTCCGCCCATCCTGCATACAAGTCTATCGTAGGTAGGAAACGTCACGAATACTACCACTACTATCCCTACTTCTTCGTCCTCCAGGCGATATATCCTGCGACCTGTGGTGTCAAGAAAGTATGCGAGAGTTTCTCGCGGTTCTGGGGTGTCCATGTCGACCCAATCGAACGGTTCTACCCTCGTCTTGAGAACCCCAGGCGAGAGTACGCTCTCATCAGGGGCAGACATCCTCGTGATGACTCTGTGGGCAAAGCTGCATCACCTGCTACTCCTACAATAACCAAACAATCCAGCATGGTACCAGCTCAGTCTTCTACAGTAAGCGCTCAGCAGTCCAGTAGCCAACAGGCTACCAACAGAGCTAACATCGACCAGCCAGAGACTTCCAAGAACAACAATGCCCCGAACAACTATGAAGAACAACTCACCAGAATCAGGACTGATTTCGAGCGACGCCTCTCTGAGTTCCAGAACCAGGTTCTCAAAGACGCTGCAGGGAGTAGGGAAGAATCCGAGCGACGTCTCCGTGGAGTGCAAGAGAAGGCGAAGGAAATTCGCGATCATGCCGCCGAAGCCGAAGCGCACGCATGCCGGGCAGACGACCATGCAAGCGAGGCACAAGAGCATTCACGGACTGCTATCAAACTGGCAGATGCGCTCATTGAAAGCTTAAGCAAGACTGCTGAGCGGCCTGTAATTCTTGTCCCAGATGGAAAACGACCCAAGAAGCGAGTCCGTGAGAGCTAAGGCCAGAAGACAAGGATGACAGCCACGATTGACTTCAGATGAGCTGCAGCACAACTGCTGGATGTCGTGGTAATGCTGCTCTGAATGAGGAGCAAACCAACAAGCAAGGTCATGAGAACGAAGATGCGAAAGGACAAGGAAGGAAACTAATTTTGGTAAAAACGGTGAGGTCCTGTTCAAGGAGCGATGTTTTCTTTGGTAGCATCGGGGATGCGGTATATCATCAAGGCTACTCAGGGAGGGACAGGAGAGCCGATCAAGGGACATGGTGAGATACATCAGGCTGTTGGATGTAGTTATCAATAAGCCAGAAGTCATGCCTACAAGCTCCGAATGATCGTGATGCCTCGCTGTCTATATGTACTGTCAGCCAATCCATGAAAAGTGACATCCTCCACGACAAGATATCTGAGATGTAAAATGGAAACACTCCTCACAAACAACCTAGGAAAGGCAAGAAACCTCAAAACATCGACCCATCCCAAACGATCAACTGATTCCGGTACATCTATGCTGAATTCAAACCGGCCTCGGTACTTTGACTTAAAGTCAAAAGTTCGCTTATCTCTTGAAGCCATCACATAACCATCCACCCAGCAACAACCAAACCTACACAAGCCACATCACATGTCTCAAATATCGAACAAGACAAAGGGACGTTTTATTGCACCACTTGAGGGACAGTAACTATGATAGTATGTTGATCTTTGACAAATGACACCATGTCAACTCATAAGATAATAAAAAAAAAAAGGAGGTAGTAAAACCGCAGATAACCAAACCACCATAAACGGGAAAAAAAAGGAAAAAGGATTTGACGACGTCTGTCTTGAACAAACAAAAAAACAACGGCAACAATAAGCGTGGTATGTAATTTTTCGCCGTGAACTTTAAGGATACACCGGATGAATAAACTTCGACACTTTACACAGATGGGATATCACCGCCCCCTCCCTTCCCTTTCATTCCTCCATCCTTAAACAAATATCTCCTGAAACTCTTCCAGGATTTTTCTTTTCCACCCATGTACCCCAGGTCCGCAACTAAAATGACGAAGCGTGGTAACAAAAAATCAACAACAACAAAAAGACAGGAGAGGAAAGAGACCAAGTCGGACGATGTGAAGTTTCCAAAGAAAGAACCATGTCAGTAGTGTCGAACCTGTTTCAGTCAAACACGGCGGAAGCGTCGGTAACATAAAACAAAAAACAAAAAAAGTGCTCTTTTCCCCTGAAGCCACCACATGAGGGAATTTCACCTCCAGGACCAGATCGCCGAATGACCATGATATAGTTTCCACTCAGAACGCCGTGACAAATGATGCCTGATTAAGTCTGACCCAAGATCGTGTGTGTGTGTAATGCCAGCCAACCCAAACCTTCTCGCAAGTCATTAATCTGCTCCTATCTCATCTCCCATGGGGAATGCTTCCGTAAAATTGAAGGCTGAGTTATCACCATCTTGGTCGTGGAGGAACGAATCAAAGTCAAAGTCATTGAGCACGTCACCCGAGTTAAGGGGGTTGGCCAACTCCATGCCGCCGCCATCAAACTACAAACAGAGTCAGTATCCGGTTTCACCTCCAAGGAGACTGCACGTACCAATGGGCCAAAGCTGTTATCCATACCCATCATTTGATTGGGGTCGTGCTGAGGAGCTGGTGGCTGGGGAGGAGGAGCGGTGGTTGCAGCTGCGGGAGCATTAGCAGCTGGGCCAGTCGTTGGCTGACCATTCTGACCGGTGTTGCCAGCTTGCCCATTCTTATTGAAGTTGGCAGCATTGGCGTTTTGAATGGGTGTCGCAGGAGCTGGAGTCTCCTGTGACTCGTTATTATCGTTCGAAGGAGTTGCACCAGCATTGTTGAGGTTCTGGTTCGCCTTCTTGTTGGCAGCAGCGCGCTTAAACTTGTCAGTACCTACAGAGTATAGTTCACCAGTTAGACATACCTTATCCTTAGCGGTCTCGCCCTTCTTCTTCTTGGGTGCGGCCTTGTTAGTTTGGCTAGGAGTTGGTGGTGCAGCTGCTGCTTGTTGAGGGGATGCTGTCGTCCTGCTGTTGGCTCCATTTGCGCCAGCGGGTGGTGCTTGGGGAGGAGGCATCGATCGTTGCTGGGGAGTTCCCTGGATCTGTGGACTTTGCTGCTGCATCTGCTGAGGCACCATCTGTCCGTTAGGTCCTTGCCACTGCTGGGGATTTCCTTGAGGCCCTTGGCCTGGCTGGCCTTGCTGCTGTTGTCGTGCGGCGGCCATCATCTGTTGCTGGTTCATCTGTCCGTTGAAAGGTGCACCAGGGTGAGAGCTAGGGGGTCGCATGCCGCCGTTCATCGGAGGTTGGCCTCCCATATTACCCTCCATCTGCTGCTTGAAGAAGTGAGGTGCCATGTTGGGATCCATCTGGTTGCCCATGAAGTTCATGGCCGGGTTGGGAGAGCCACGGGATTGACCACCCTCGGGGACCGGTGAAGGAATGCCAGAGTTGTTCATCTGGGGTGTACCGCGCTTCATCTGCTCAGCAGGGTTGGGCGAGGCACCTGGTCGCATGGCCTGGGGCGATGTGTCCGGGAACTGGCCGTTGGGTCCAGGAGGACCACCTGGTTGTCCGGGTTGGCCTTCTCGGGGCATGCCATTGCCGCCGACGGTATCTTGCTCTTGGCGGGCCATCATGAGTCGCTTCTTGTTCTGCTGCTCTAGAAGCATTAGCTGCATTTGATAGTCTTGGAGGGCATGGTTGCTTCCCCCTCCGTTTTGGGGACCTCCCGGTCCCGCCCGGATGCCGCCCGGGCCTCCCATCTCGCCTGGGTTGTAGAACGCATTGAGAGCAGTTCCATCGGGACCCTGGGCCATCATTGGGGATCCTTGGCCTTGAGGAATGGCATTGGGCCCCATCTGCTTGCCTCCCATCTGAGTACCGTGGTGTTGCTGCAGGTTCTGCGAGTAGGTCGCGATCGACTTTTGCTGAGCGGCGGGCGGGGCGGCGGCAAAGTTCTGCAGCTGCTGAGGATGTAACGAGTTAGGGTTGATGCCATTGGCAAGTAACGTTTGTTGAGCGGCGGCAGTGTTGGCTCCTCCGGGCATCTGCTGGCCTGGCATGCCTTGCCCGGGGCGGCCATTGGGCATCATGCCGGGCTGGTTAGGGTTGAACGGTGCGCCATCGATGCGCTGTCGCTTGGAAGGCGAGGGAGCGTTCTCCCCAGACGCTGGTGAAGAAGGTCTGTTTTGGCCATCCATGCCGGAGGGATCTCGCTGCATTTGGTTCTGCTTGGCCTGCTGTAGCATCATTTGAGGGCTGGATATCACTGTTAGGCGAGGGGCTTGTAAAACGATGAGAAATAAGATGCTCACTTATTTTGGTTGTTGGCCATGGCGGCGCGGGCAAGGTTGCCCTGCTTCATGTTCATCATGCCGCCGTTCTGCATGTTGCGCATCATCTGATATTGCTGCGTAGCCATGTCTGGTCTCATCTGTCGCAGAAGTTCCTGCTGTTGATTCTGCTTTAGCCGGGATTGCTGCTACATTGCCACCGAGGGTCAGCATTGGTCACCAGCCAAAGTGGTTACCAAATGTTAGGGGCATGGCAGTCAATCTGACACCATCATCCATTGAGTGGGTGAGATGCCGGACTGGAGTGCCCTGGGTGGCAGCATGACAGAAAGAAAAAAGATGGCTTACCTGAGTATGTTGAACATATTGGTTAATGGTATTGTTTCCGCTCTTGGCGCGCTGCGCGTAGTAGATGTCCCAGAAGACGGAGAACCACTCGTAGAGAAAAGAGGTGTCGGAAGCAGGCATGGGAAGCTTTGGTGGCGGCAAGTCTTCAGGAAGTTTGGAGTCGATGTCGTCCTTCGAATCGGTATCCATAGCGTCGTCGCCAAGACCGTTGATGACATTTCCGTTCTCGTCGCGACGACGGTTCGCGCCATCCTTACTGAGGACATTGACCTGTTGATCGCTGGAAAGGAGAGATCGGGCGCAATCGTACATTCCCATGCGGATAAAGTATTCGTAAATGTAAGTGTTGAGAACGCTGCGCTGGTTATCGTTTGCCTGTTGGCGAGACGCGGCGGCAGCAGCCGCAGCGGCCTGGGGGTTGACGGCGCCGTTGTTCATCATGGGCATGGGGGCACCTCCGACAGGACCACCCATGGGGTTCATGTTGGCCATGTTGACGTTTGGATTCATGGCCATGACAGTTGAGAAGTAACCGGAGAGGAGACAGAGAGAGGCCTATAGGCTCTGCTGCAGCGACGACAGCAGTCGGGGGCTCGTGTAGCCACGGGGGCGTGCCACCAGGCGGAGCAGCGCTGGATAGCGTCCCAACGTGGACGTGACGGGCAGTGAAGCCAAAGATCGCGAGCGAGGGGATCACCAGCGAAGGAGACGTGGACGCGGTCCAAGTTGCCAGGCGCGCGGTCGGGCGGGGGGCGAGGATCGCGAGAACCACGAGACCAGGAGACGAGAATGGGAGGCGAGCCCGAGTAGAGGGAATTGGAGGATCGTGTCAGGCGTCGGCAATCGGCGGAAAGGAATATCGCAGGAAACCAAAAGTGATAAAAGCGTAGCGTACACTGCAGTGCGATAGTACGCGATGCGATAGTCGACCGATAGTCGATGTCGCGGTGATGAGTTGGAGATAAGAAGTATGGAGGATGAATATGGTGTGGTTGGTTTGGTGTAGGTTGGATTTGGCGGAGTGTCGAGGTAACTGGGAGTGGAAAGTGGGCGCTGGGCTTGTGCTTTCCTGAGGTGATGGACGCTGCCTCAGTTGCTAAGTGTAAAAAAACGAGTGCCTGGGGTGGGGCATTCGCC
>JAAOAT010000342.1:0-44192 GCA_013186855.1 Fusarium ramigenum
GATTTTCATCACCTTTCTACACTCGTCACAAGTGGCAACGCGTTTAAGAGAATGACGGATGGGGCTTTGAGGAGGGAACTGGTTGTCCGAATGAAAAGTATCAAATATCTCATCCCCTCACTCCATACCCTGCAGAAGGACTTCAAATACCTTCGACCATGCACAGATACCGCCATACGGCTCTTTTCTCACAATATAAATCCCTATGTCACTGCTCAGTCGCTGGCATTTGACGCATTCTCATCTAAGACGCCATTAGGGCCTGACGCCCTCTTCTTTGAGAAGCTTAGATGCCTCTACCTTTTCATCATGCGGGACATGGTCGGGATAACAGGTGAATGGCCTCTCTTAGAAGTCGGCGAGATGCCTCATGAGTGTGCTCGCCTCCCAAGAAGTTGGTATCGTTTGGCGCATGAGGCCCGCCGTCTTGGGTTCCACTCGGATGAAATCATTCGTCTAGTGTCAGAAGACCCAGATGAACAGGTCGCGTTGAGGGCTTTGCGCGAAGCTCGACCCGATTCAATATCTGAGTATAATCCTTCGGAGCTGCAAGGAATAGTGAGAACCATAGTTGCAAATTTCGGCGAGGCAAGGGACCACATTACAGGTAAACCTAGCTCTGAGTTCACGACCACCGGAGTAGGTGAGCCGATTTCACGGCGTTGTGGCCGTCAATACTCTGGTGCCTACGCACGTGATCGGTGGAATTTTGATCTTGCTGGATTCTCGGATCCCACACCAGAATCAATGGACATTACGTCGCTCTTTGTTCGAAAGTCCGTGTTTCATGCATTCTGGAGAATTGAAGAAATGCCTAACGCACCAACCCCTGAACCAGAAGACGAACCAATGCTTCCGCCTCAAATTGAATCTTTGCCCTCGGAAAATGAGACAATGTATTCACAGGACATGCCCGTCCATGCCGGAGCTCAGGATCAGCCAACGTTAGACTGGAATAATTCATACGAATATAATCGGCTGAGCCGACGTGTCGAGATACGGCACAGGAAGAAGAAGCAGAAACGGGCAGTGCATCAAGCATCGAAGCGTCGTATATCGCAGACCGGAAAGCGGAAGAATCGTAGGCTAATTCAAAACTTATTAGAGCGGCTGCAATCGGCGAAGCAACCGATGATATTGCCGGCGACGCAGCCCGTGGCGAGGCAACTAGCGATGCAGCAACAACCAACCAATCAGCAACAGTTGATTCCTTATGAGAATTCAACATCCGAAATTTCCATGGCAGAAGACTGGGGTGCTGTAATCCCAACTCCCACATTGGACCTCATCCGTCCGCTGGCCCAAACTTCAGAAATGACGGTTTTAGAATTTATTGAAGATGATTTGAATAAGGGTAGTTGGAAAGAACATAAATGCCAACGAGAATCGATTTCAGAATTCATCCAACATCTGAAGGGCCATTTCAAGCGGGATGTGGAGTTCTACCATCAGCATGAGCCCCGAACAATCGCTGAGCACGAGCTGTCCCAACACGATGCGATATGTATCGCTCCGAAGAACGCCAAGTTTGAGGAGAGCCATTTTCCAGCGGAAGAACAGTTATGAAGCTGACTACGTACCAGCATATCATATATTTGCCTAATCTAACAATATTCAAGAATGTTTTGTTTCAATTCCAGCAAAATCAATCTCCAGATTTGATGAAAGAGACGTGAGCTGCCTTGAGGAGCCCAATGTCCCAAGATTAATCCTCAGTATGTAGCACTGCGCAAGTCAAAAGCGGCGGTTCTAACTATGTGCCAGCCTTTCCCTCTTGGCATGGGCCGTAAGCTGAGCTGATTCCCGAGCGTTGCTAAAGCCGGTAAGAATATAATTAACCTAGTTCACAATCGGAAACATGCTCAAAGGGCTGGGTTTGGAATTGAACTTTTCGAGATGCTGGGGAAATTTCTAATCTAGAGCACTAAGAGACTGACTTCAGGACCCCTGTCGTGGTTATCAAGGTTTGATTGCGAGCCTGGGTGGGTAATAAGGGTGCTGACCGCGTTTCTAGCGCTTCCGACCCCAACAACGCTTCGATACCTCTTTCTAATCACTCATAAGCAAATATGTAATGTAGTAAGCGCTGAGCAGACGATATAAAATCTTATACTTTGGTCCAGTATTCGTAGCTGATTAGATACGTAATGGTGGTTGAGGCAAAACCAGCGAACTGCCCTCAACTCCAAGTTACTGACAAGCATTCAAGAAACATGACATGACTTCTCCATAAGGCCGTCTTGAGGGCGAGAGCTTGAGGGTTGTGCAGATATGGGAGCTGAAACTGGATCCTGGCATTACAGTGGGGGCGGCATGTCAGCCAGGGTGCGGGTTTTGGTCCAAGGAGTATTAAATAATGACGCAATGAGCGAGAAGCAGCTGTACTATAACATGTTGATGGAATGCCTAAAATGAGGTATCGTAAAGAGATACTTTAGCCGTTCAAAATAGCACTGGATAATTCTTTCAAGTCTGAGAAAAGTTTGTACTGTAAGAATCTTGAGAAAATTTATTATTGTTCTCTCATACTCTACCCAACTGCAAGCAGCTTTCATCATCCTTTTTAGCTAATACGACATGACTTATCAAGGCATTGTCAGAGTCGCAATCAATGCTCTTGTTTTTGCGCCTGATTATTCTTCTTGCAACTGCAACATTGATGCAATTAAAGTCAATCATCTCAAACACGTTTTTGAACTAGAAGGATGTAACCGATATGATCCACAGAATTTTATCAAAGGCAGCATCACTCGGGATGCTTTACAGAAAGCCTTGGTGCGTTCTCGCTTGACGCTGGCAAGCCTGCAAAAAGATGGAGATCCCCCAATGCTTCACCTCTCACCAGATACCTACGTGCGATGCGATCGGGGAAGAAGTCGTGTGAAGGCACTCCTGGACACTGACCGCTGTGCCCATTGGTGGACCGTTGAACTACATGCAGGTATGAGCAAATTGGTTTTCTTTCTGAAGATTAAATATTAATACCACGAAAAGATATTCATCAGGAAACCCCTGATAGAGCCAGAAATACGTCCATTAATATTGAAAGATTTTCTGATGGACGCATATGTGCGGAGATTGTGCAGAATCGCTTGAACACCATCGCGGAGAGGGAATGGTGGGCAAAACTTTCCAAGAGCAAAGCGGGTATCCTGAAAGCTTTACTTGAACATCACAAACTTGCTACTCCCTTCGTGGAGTTGATTGGTAGTATACCTGCTATGCATGAAGATTTATTGATTGGCGTGTGGCACAAAATAATTGCAGCCAAATGCGATGAGGTATGTGCAAACTCTTCTTAGATGTAGCAAACTAACTGTTTTCCCCCTTCTCATAGGAGATTATCCGGTACTTTAAATTCATCCTTAATACTTGGACTGAAATCATGGGGTCGAAGTCAGCATTGCGGCACATAGATGCCGCCTCTGTAAGGGAATTGCAACTAAGAGTTCCAGGGGTATCACAACAGGACTTAGAGCACGTCAGTCGAGTTGTAACGAGAGGTATAGTGTTCAAAAGCCTCACAACTATATCAGAGAGGGAAGCACTTCTGGGCCGACTAAGGAGGATCAAATTTCTGATTCCTTCTATACATACTCTGCAAAAAGATGTCAAGTATCTCCGACCTTGCGCGGATGTTCTGAAGCGGCTCATCTTGGGACAAGGCCGATCTTCTTCGACACTCCAGGCAGTTGCACTAGACGCCTTTCTACCCGGGCACCTAGTGGGAGCAGATGCTGAGTTCCTCGATAAGTTGAAACGGTTGTATCTCTTCATAATGCAAAACATCGTACAATTGACAGATGAAATCCCCCTCCGGGGAGGTAGGGCAAAGACGAAGACACCGGGACGAGGCGGGCACAATCCTAAAGCCTGGTTCCAATTGGCAATCAAAGCTCAACGTCTTGGGTTCAGCTCTGCCGAAATCACTCGTTTAGTGTCGGAAGATCCTGACCGTGAATTAGCGCTTAAGACTCTTCTTTTAGCCCGGCCAGAGTCGGAGTACGAATATGACAGGTCAGACATAGACGATCTTGTGTCTTCTGCCGTGCAACTCTTCCGATCGGCTCGGAAAAGACGACCAGACTCTGTCGAACCCAAATTCACCACTGGAGGCGCTGGAGAGCCAATTCCTCACCGATGTGGGCGTCAATACTCTGGAGCCTATGAGCATGATCGCCAGTTCTTTACGGTGTCTTATTTCTCACTTCCAATAGCAAGAGATATGGATGTGACTTCCCTTTTTGTTCGCAGATCAGTCTTTCATGCATTTTTCAGACTCAATGAAGGAAATGAAGTCACGTCAGATGAGGTTTGTGTTGGCCGACGCACTCCAGCTATCATGGAGAGTAAGAACCCCCAGGCCAATCAGGACCGTGGCCGAAGCAAGGCCGTAAATGAGAAGACGACTTCTCAGTCAGTGTGGGAGACCTTAAGGCGACAGGATGAGGTTTTACAGCAGGGCGTGGCAAGAGAATACGAGAGGGATCGCACCGGATTCTTGCAACGGGATAACAGGGATATGATAGAGACCAGTAGTGACAGTTGTGACAGTTGTGAGAGTACAAGCGAGACCGAAGTCTCAAGGGTTATTATGGAGCCGGCCCCAAAGAGAAGGAGAAGAGGATAAAGAGGGAAATCGAACATCCCTGAGTTCAAGTGCCCAGTTTGTTTCCCCAAGTAGGACGTATGTTGCTGGGACAGGCCTACCTCCCGCTCTAAAAATGACATAGAACAATTGTAGTTACTTCCCGCTAGAAACATATACACTTAAGCAAATAATGCCATAACCATTTAGTGGGGCAAGAGTGAGATGGGTTGGCCAGAGTTTCGGCTGACACGTATAGTTGCCAGCACGATGGACTAAAGCGGCCGGCAAAAGGTTAGTGTCTTATCGGCATAATAGCTGACCAATACGGGGTCTGACCAGCATACGAATGATGATCGACCGGCCAAGGTTGCTACCAGCACAGATAGTTGCCAGCGTAATAGGCATCAGCGGCCGGCATAAGGTGGCGTGTCAGCAAGGATATGTAAGTGGGCTGGCCTGGGGAGGTAAACCGATACGGGTTTATGCCGGCATATAAACATGCCAATCTTATGCTATCGCTCTGACAGCAGGGCCCCATGTCAGCCTTAACGCGTATCAGCCTGGGATGGTGGAGGGGCCGAAACGGATCCATGCCGGGAGGGCGCTGTGCCGGGAGCATATCGGCCGATACGGGGCTTTGCCATCACAGTGATAGCGCGTTGCCAACATGTAACCATGCCGGCACATGTCTATGCCGGTATATTTTCCTCTACTAGCCCGCTTACATATTCCTTGCCAGCAGACTCCCCGTGTCGGTCGCTGACGCCTATTACGTCAACCGCTTCCCGTGCCGGCAGCAGCACTGGCTGACCGGCCGTAATTAATGCCTAAAAGTTGGTTTGAGGCCGTAATGCACTATCTCATAATCTGGCTAGCATATTACAAGGTCTGACTACTGGGGCGGATTGACGGTCACTTCCGTTCAGATAAGCAAGCGTCACAAGTCGAGCTGCTCATATATAACGCAGCTCCCGAAACAGCACCCATGACTCGAGAGCGCAAAAGGTGCATCCGCAGGTCTTGGCTACGCGTGCGGGGCAATTGGCCTACTACAACAGGGGATAAAAGAGCCAAGTTCTAGGGGACCAAAACAGGTCCCCTGTGGATAAATTTGGCATGTCCTTGTGACGCCATCCACTAAAGTCAGCCGCCAAATTTAGCGCAGCGGTTCCTGAGCTAATCTGGCCCATTGGCCCTGTATGCAGATCAGACACCAACCCAGTGAGCCAGCTTCTCCGTCCAGTTCAAGGCAAAATTGGGACCCGAATATAGCGGCTAGCCAGTTCAGCTCAGTCAAAGTGCAGTTCTTGCGACCCTGCTTCCCGACAAAGGCGGCTTCTGAGGTATCATTGCCATGCCCATAGTCTGGCAACTGGGCTTGGAAATGCGAATGCTCCGCCACATGACAATAAGATAACAATAAGATGTAAGCGGTTCTAGTAGAGGAATGTTTACGACGTAATCATACACGGCCCAATTCCATCGACCCTCAATCAACACGCTTTATTTCTGATACCAAACCCCAAGCGGCATTTTCTGTTCAAAACGTTCATGCAGTGTTCGCCAATGTCCATTACACGTTGAAATTATTGACTCCGCCACAGCTCAACCGCTTTGCAAGCTGTATACATGTTTAGCCAGTCTTTCATCTCATCAGATTCAAGAGTATTCTCATGGCAAAACCGATTGCTCTTGATGAATGTTACTATTCAATTGTGTTTACGCGATCACATGCCTGAATTTCTGACGAGGATGAATTAATCGAAGGGAGGGTTTTGATTTCAGAGCGCGGAACTACCCTGTTCCTAATCCATGTCTCGAGCGTGATATGATGTAAGCCCTCCTAACACCAGGCTCCATAAGCGACTGCGGTGCCAGCCGCGCCTTGTCATCCCGCTGATGGGTAACAGGCTCGATAAAATGCGCCATTTGTGCCGNNGAATAAACAACAGTCATGGCGAACGATTTGAAGCTACTCCTGAGGAGAGTGTAGATTGTATAGACGTGGGTACTGTAGAGGAACATATGTATACACGAAGAAACAATGCTGTCGAAAGCAGCGGGGTGAAATTAGTCATGATACTAAAAAGAGAGGCTTACCGGTACAGGGTCATTTTCCCTGTATTTGTAGAGATGCTTAACGTACATGATAAGCGAGTGTCTCAGACAAGCGAGTGTCTCACCTCACTTTATACCTAAAAAGCTGGCTTTTAAAAGCTTATATAGAATTCAGGCTACGCCCAAAAAAGCTAAAAGCTTTGTAACTTATTTTTAACTGTATAAGAAAGCTATATACTTCATAAAAGAATTATAGCTAAATTATTCGTAGAGTTATTAAAGAAAACCTATTTATACTGTATTTTAACAGGTTTTTTAGATAATATAATGCTGAAAAAATCTAAAAAATAATATTTTAGTTTTAAAAGCTGTACTACTTAAAACTATAACTTTTAATATTTTCTATTATTTTATTTTAGCTAAAAAAGTGCTGTAGGGTAAGCTGTATTTAGGTAACACAGTATAGTGAGACACTCGCTTGTCTGAGACACTCGCTTATCATGTACGTTATATGATTACTTTTACATGCTTACGTAACAACCTTCCTTCTACTTGTAGACATGTTTGCCTGCTTTATGATTACTTTCCCTCTACTAGCAGAGAGGCTTATACGCGAGGTAATAGATTACACCTGTCTACTAGCAGAGAGGCTTATATGCCAGGTAATACATTACACTTGTCTACTTGTAGAGATGTTTACTTGATTACTTGATTACTTTCTCTCTACTTGTAGAGATGCTTACATGATACCATAAGATCCTCTACGTAAGTCTCTCTGCAAGTAGAGATATTTGCATAGTGCATAGATACCTGCAACTCGCTCTTCTTCGAACTGAATTAGCGATTACCGTGTCCACACAAGGGTTACCGGAATAGGTAAAGTATCCAAGACCAGCACATATAAAGGACAAGTTCCACCATCGTCATATATGAAATGGGGTGCAGGAGATGATGAGATCAAGTTAGTAACCTATATTCGTGTTTTCCACGACCTGGCGGACCCAGACGCTCCCAGCGCGGGGCGGACAAAGCCCAAGTCGTCGGAATTTTGGATTATGGTGTTCCTAATATGAGACTTGGACTTGGAGGAAATTTACTCATGATTTATGGATGAAACAAGACGCATTGAGATTACCGTGACAGCATAGCTGAACGAGATATGATGATGGCAGTGATATACTTGATAAGCGAATCGGACTACGATGTCGCTCGAGGCATCTCCTGAGTCCCTGTGCTCTGCTTGGAAACATCAATTACAGCAGTCATCAATAAGGGAGGAAAGTCAAATTGCAATTGAGTTCTATGTCCTGCACTAATTCTATCAGTTGGCTTTCACCATGCGCCGCCGTTTCGCCTTGCGCTGTCGCCTCTGTTGGACTTGCTCTGACGATCGCAGAGTAACACCGTGGACTTCCTGTACATGACGCCTGAAATGGTTGACATGTCTAAGTTTGACGTCGCGACACTTGGGATGCTCGCATCGTATCTTCCCACCACTCCGTTCAGCCTGCTCGCGTCTGATCAAGTGATGGTCATCGAAATGGTCGTTCATGATGGTCGGGCGGCAGTATGTAAAGGTACGCTCTTCACAAGAGAGTCGCTCATCGCCAATACAATCGGGGCATTGCGCGGCATGCAGGAGCAGAGGGAACCGATTGGGGCTAGGCGACGTTTCGTCTTCTATTTCGAGGCGCTCGGTCATGATGGATAACTGGGCCTCGGCCCTCTGTCGAATGCGATTACGCCTGACCGTCTCTCGCTTGTCGCAAAGGGCTACCATGAGACTGACGGCCTCGATCTTGAGCTGAAAGATCTGATCTTCGCTCAAGTCGTCGGGCTGGTGGCAAAAAAGCTCCGCTAATCTTGCGCGTTCGGGGATGGAGACATTGATCACGGGCTCTTCGTACTCTTCTTCCTCTTCCCCTCGGGCGCGTTTTTCAAGGTCCCAGGTAGGACAGTTATAAAAATAGTGCTCACGGTATTGCTTCACGACCTGCTTCTCACGCTGCGCACGTTTTTTGCGGATTTCTTCGGTAAGCTGCCGGATCTCTTCTTCGTCTGGATGGCCATCAATTCGGTATTTGCCCTGCTTAAGTTCTGTACGGCGCTCTTCTAGCTCGACGATTTCCGGGTCCGGCGGCAGATTTGCCCATACGTCCTCGGGAACCATGTCGGCGGTCGCTCGAGGATCGCGCGTGAGACTCACGTGGGCAAACAGCCGGAACAACTGGTTCTGCTTCTCTTCCTCCAAGAACGCATTCTGGNNCCAACCATTGGCAGCGTTGCTGGCACCTCTTCGGGCGAACCTAGGCGTCCATGGCTTCTCGTATCCAGAGTTGAGACTCTGTTCACCCAGGTCATCTCGGAGCTTGGAGTACAGCATAGCCTCATCCTCAGACAGGGTCGCGCCATGATACCGACGAAAGACTGGAGTCTTCATCTTTGAGACCTTCCAGCGGAGCGGAACGGAGTCCTTGAAGGATGAGGGCCTCGCTCCAAATATGGCGGATGCGGTTGTCATGCTCGGTGCATCGAAGGCATTGTCATGTAGGGCAAGAGCGAGGATCGTAGAAACAGCACAGAAGACGAGCTTCTTGGTGGGAGTGAAGAAGAAGATGGTCCTACCAAAAGATCGTCAGCACGCTAATGCGAAAGCATCATATTCCGGGAGCCACTTACGGCCTGGGCTTGTTATCAGCCCCCTTGTGATGGACGAACTTGATGGCCATGGCTGGAATGCACCGTCCGGTGACGGGGTGCCGCACGATCATCATCTGAATGTCTTCGTAGCAGAGAGCCTTGGGGCGCCCGCGTCCCGCAGTCTCCTGCATGAGGAGGCTTTCAATCAGCTTGGTGTCCTTGCTGGACGGCGGCACCTGGCCTTCACCGTTGCCCGAAGGCTGAGGCTGAGGCTGGGCGACCTTGTGGCCAAAGAGTTCTTCTAGGGAACCGTCTTTTGGCTTCTTCCTTTCGCCATCTACCAGCTCAGCAGGCCGTGCGCCGGTATAACATAGGAGCTGGTAGCAGCCAGCCAGACTGATGCGATGACGTTCGCCGGGGAAGATGGACGTGTCAAAGGCCATGTTGAACGTCAGAAGGACACGCAGGTTGTCGACGTTGAGCACTGGCTTGCCATCGATGTTTGGTGCACGATGGCCGAAGCGAGGGATGCAAACGCGACGATAGTACTGGCTATGAATCAGCACAGAGTTAGGGTCGGATCGAGCCGCAGCGGACTAGGCCAACTCGGCCCCCCAAACAGACAAGCTGTGACGTACCTTGTACACCTCCTTGGCGTCGTTCCGGTCCAAGTAACGTCCATTGACGGTTGTGTAAAGCTGCTGGAATTGTCGGATGTACTCCTCGACGCTGCCCCATGACGTGATGCTATATCGTTCGCACATGTAGAGGACAAAGTCCTGGGCCGTTTGGCGGGTGAGATTCCGGATCGTTGTCCTCCAGTCGCCCACTTTCAGTTCGGTGCAGTACCTGAAGAGGAGTGAGTACAGGAGGAGGAGAATAGTAGCAAGACAGCTCTGCATACCGGGTCCATTTTCTAAATATACCGCTGACGTTGATCTCGGTTTCACCAGAGTATTTTGGTTTGATGAAGAGGACATCGGTTAACTGCGCCCGGTGCGCAGCGTGCTCCTCGATCGAGAGCGTCGGCTTCTGCTTCGCGGCTCGCCTCTGGTTCTCCTGGACGGCAAAGCTTTGAAGAAAGGCAGCGCTGTTTTCGTGCTGAACGCCTGCGGTAATAGATTGGGGCACGATCATTGTGTTGTTGGACATTTGGTCGGGAGCGTAGGCTGTCAACGATCAACTCGGAACTAGTTTGAGCGGCTGTGGATGAGGAAGCGGAGGGCATCGAAAGCAGAGACGGCGCTGCTACTTATAGACTGAAGAGGCCATGAAAGCTCGAGTGCGCCTATTCTGGGCGTCAGCAAGGGTGATGGGCTCATTGTGGACGGCGATGGGAAACAGAAAACGGACGCGCGCCAGGGCCGAAATTAGAACGTCGGTTGATGACGAGGGGTAAGCAGGAGGGACAGAAACCTGCACTCCTGGCCAGGTGCCTGTTTCGCGCCCTGACAGCCCCGTCATGTCAGCATGGGGCACGTGCAGGTCATCTGTGCGCGGGCGGGCTGGCCAAGTATATAATACCTGCCCCGCGACCTTTGTCGCTGGACTCCCCGCACTGCTTGTGCCTCCTAAAACGGCGACGCTTTCCGCCCAAAACGGCGGCTCCAGCAGCGCTTTCTCTGTTTAAGAAGTAAAATATTGAAGGGCCAGAACTGGGGAGTGATTGAGAAGATTAAAGGGGGCTGGCTAATTGGTGGAAAGTCTTAAAAAACACACTATTGGTGGAACTGTTATTCTAAAAATAAAATCTGACTCTAATGCGGGGTAAAACAGCTTACCATCCACCAATCTAGCAGAGTAAATTATTTTTACTTTCACTGACAAGATGAAACTTCAATTCCTGATCCTTGGTTTAAAAGCTTCCTTTGCCCTCAAACCTGTACATGCGGCAAGTGATAATAACGCTTCTCCTTATCGTCCCATTCCAACCAACGCGCCCAAGACATGGGTTCATCCAGGAGTTTTCGTTTCCGGGCCGCAGCTCGACTACATTGCCAAGAGGATCAAGGCTAGAGAGAATCCGTGGACAGAAGCATTGGATTCCATGCTTAACATGTCGTACATCTCGCCCACGCGAACGGCCGAGCCATATGAGACAGTCGAGTGCGGACCGACATCAACGCCCAACATTGGGTGTTATCCGGAGCGCCAGGATTCCATGGCGGCATACATGAACGCATTGGCATGGTGGATTACGAAGGAAAAGCACTATGCTGAGAAATCCGTCTATTATATGGATGCCTGGTCTAGCACGATACAAGGTCACAACAACAGCAACGCGCTACTGCAGGCGGCCTGGTCGGCCGCTAATTGGGTACGTGCAGGTGAAATCATGCGCTCGAGCTATAAACACTGGTCCAAGAAGAGTATCAAGACCTTCTCTGACATGCTTCGACACGCCTACATCCCCCTCATCGAGGACGGCGCCCCGCAGAAGAATGGAAACTGGGAACTAGGTGGGTTCACTTCTTGTTTATTACTGTCACTGGCGGATCTGCTGACGCTCTTAGTGATGGTTGAGTCTTGCATAGGGGCTGCCGTCTTCCTTGAAGATGCAGCTCTATACGAAAAGTCCTTAGGATTATTCTCCAGCCGGGTTCCCGCGTACATTTACCTGACCTCTGATGGAGAGTATCCCGTGCAAGGCCGTGGTCGGATCAATACGACCGCGGAGATTATCAAATACTGGCAGAATCAAAAAACCTTCCCAGTCAGTGGCATCACGCAGGAGACCTGCCGAGATCTTGCCCACACCAGCTTTGGTATCTCATCAATCTCTCACATCGCCGAGACACTGCGTATCCAAGGTATGGACGTGTGGAGATCCACAGACGTGGGTGCGCGTGTTAAGGCGGCCCTCGAGTTACATACTGCACTGGATTCAAAACAGAAGCCCGTGCCTAAGTGGCTGTGCAACGGCACTATTTCCGACACTATGAATCCAAGTTAGTGCCTATACCATCATTGAGAATCTAAACTAGCGCTAACTTCCGCAGTGTTGGAGCCTGCTTATAATGCACTGGCCTTTAATTTGGGTCACAAGATGCCTTATACTAAGAAGGAGTTATTGAGTCAGCGTCCAGCGGGTATTAGTGAGCCTCCACTGTTTATTGGAGTCGAGACACTGACAAATGCCAATACGCCATTCAAAAAGCATTAATTGAAATGACTTGAAATGACTCTCAGTCCTGGTCTACGCTTTGACGTTTGGCGCGTCCATGTTGATCAGAACCGGAATGCGACACGCACTTGAGTTGGTGGGAAAATGCCTCGGCTGGCTTGGGGTAGTCCAGGTAATTGTGCCGAGGATGTTTCCTCAATGGGAAAACCCCGCCGCTGAGGTTGGAAGCCTTGGAATGCTGTTTATATATGGATGCAAGTTTATAATCCAATCCATTGAATATAGCTTATCCTAACTGTTGTAAAACTCTTGCTGTCTTCAAAACCAACTCCAAAATGCCCCCTGCCGTTCACCAAGTCCCCTTCGCTGATCCGCCGTGGCTCAGAGGCGCCCCTTCACCGTACTTCAACGCGTCACATCGCAGATTCCAGGCTGCTTGTCGCGCATTCGTTGATGAGAACCTCAACAAGAATGCCCTGGACTGGGAAACAGCAGAGGAGGTGCCATCCGATTTATTCGAGGTCTTTGCAAAGGGTAACTTTATCCTGCCATCTTTGCCAGCGCCTTTACCAGTAGAATGGCTTCGAAAGCTAGGCATAACTCACATGCCCGGCCAGGTCCCTGTTGAGGAGTGGGACACTTTGCATACGATGATATATGCAGATGAGGTATGGCACTACACGGGTGCATTATCAATCGCGATACTGACTGTATTGAACACTAGATGAGCCGCTCCGGTCTTGCTGGACCACCTGGCTCCATAACCACCGGCGTTGCTTTTGGTATCCCCCCTCTGCTGCATTATGCAGACCCTCAGCTACAAGAAAGATTTCTCCCAGATCTCTTGGTCGGGCGAAAGAGAATCTGTATTGCCATTACAGAGCCAGAGTAGGTTCAAGATATCACTCGACGAGAGCATTACTGATCTTGCTTCTAGTGCTGGCTCTGACGTTGCCAACATCACTACGACGGCTACGCTAAGTGGCAACGAATATATCATTAACGGGACCAAAAAGTGGATTACCAACGGAATGATGGCAGACTATGCTAGCATGGCAGTCCGAACTGGTGAGGAAAACTCTGGAGGAAAAGGCATTTCTTTAATCTTAGTCCCACTCAAGGACCACCCTGGCGTGACAAGGAGACGACTCAAAGTTGCGGGGCAGATTGTGGCTGGAACTTCCTTTATCGAACTTGATGATGTGAGAGTCCCACGGGAAAACCTGATCGGGCGTGAGAACGAGGGCATGAAGTACATCATGCACAACTTTAACCACGAGCGTATGTTCATCTCTGTTGGTGTCACCCGGCAGGCTCGAGTTGCCTTGAGCAGTGCCTTCGCATATTGTCTTCAGCGCAAGGCATTCAACAAGGTAGGTTCAGAAGATGGAATAGATGGAGTTCACAGCTGACTTAGTCAAGACTCTAATAGAGCAGCCCGTGGTGCGTCACCGACTGGCTAAATGTGGTGCAATCCTGGAATCGCAATGGTCCTGGGTAGAATCATTCGCATACCAGCTCTCCAAGATGCCCAAGGAAACAGCAGACCAAGAGCTCGGTGGTCTGACCGCTCTGTGCAAAGCCAACGCTGGCATTGTTCTTGACGAGTGTGCAAGATGCGCTGTTCTATTGTTTGGCGGCAACGGTTATACGCGTACGGGCAAGGGTGAGATTGCCGAGAGTAAGTCATTCAGCCGATGCTTTTACGCCGAGACAGAGCGCTAATTCGAGAACACAGAGATATATCGAGAAGTTCCTGGAGCCAGGATTCCTGGAGGAAGCGAGGATGTTCTGTTGGACTTGGCGGTTAGGCAATTGACCAAGCAGTTCCGTGCCCAACTGGCCAAAGAGACAACCCAAGCTAAGATTTAACCCAGCTCTCGATGATAAGCTCATGGACCCATCCTGTTCATAGATACTAAAGTAGATGAATGTCGCTCTTGCATTGGATTTCCTATTAAAAAAAGAATATTACATAACCTTGCATATTAAGTATCCCATCGAAGGAGGTAAATACTACAAATGAGGTCCAGAATGCAAACAAAAGAGATTATGCCAGCTATCCATAAGTAGCCGGATCAAACTAATCCCAGCGTAAGGGAGTGGTATGGCCGGGGGTATCTATTTAGTAGTCTAGCTCTAGTTTCCACCTGATGGATATTTTATACTACTTTTATCCAGGTCCCGTTGGCCTTTAACAACTTCCTCAATATCATCCCAGCTGCCTTCGAGCAACCAGCAAGCTTGCAAGTCCATGCTTCGCAGAGCCTCCGAGTGTCGAGTGGCCAAGGACCTCATCTCCTTTACTGTGAAAGGTTGATTGTATAGGCTCAGAGACCGAAGTCGTGGCCATAAAACGTTGGCAGGCAGGACATCTTCTAAAGAGATAGTTGGCCTCCTATTAAGCCGAGGGTATCCAATAAACTCAACATGCATATCCTCAAGATGAGGTGCGCTCAAAAAGGACTGAGTGATAGAGCAAAGTGCAAGCATCTCGTGCCTAGGATTCTCCTTAAGCTCAAAGCTCCGTGCCTCGAAATCCACATATAATTTTAGTTTCGTGGTTCGAGAGACCAGGCTCTTTAGTCCACTCTGCTGTAATAGCGATAGTTTCCAGGCTTGCATACTAGGTGGAGGGACCAAGCGGAGACGAATTATCCTAGGTCTCAGACCTTTGTCTGCAAGTTCAGAGCACAATGTCCCGATCATCTCCACGGGTGGGGTTGCAGTGTGAATTGTCTTGAAAGAGCCACACCACCTCGACTTGCGCAGGATAGGACTGAAGTGTTGCAGTGTTGCATCATCATATCCAGTATGGGCAAAGTCAGCAGCATCCAGGTGCTCCAGGCCTCCATTATTTCTGACATCATTAACATCCAAGGATACCAGGTTGGATAAGGAACTTAAGGCGGCACATAACCGAGTGATGTGGTTTTGGCCTTCTCGAAGCTGTTCTTGGTCATTGTACAGTTCTTTGTATAGATCGTAGAGCTTGAGAAATAGCCTTTGGGTAGGTGTAGGTGACTCTTCGTCAACTTGGTCATTGAAAAGTTGTTCAAATTCAGGTTCTGTTCTCCAAGCCATATTTGACAGCCACCGAAATTGTTCTTGCGTGTGAGGATATTTACTCCGGTAATATCTCGATCTTTCCATGGTTTCTACGTGTCGAAGCAGTCTGGCCTTGGCTTCGAGCATGAACAGTGGCCTGTTGCAGGCCAACTCGGTTTCGTAGTAAGACGTGACTATGCTGACGCTTTGCACTGACTTGCTGAAGATGGGGTGATGGCAAATATTCTCTAAGCGAGTGAAAGATTTCGAGGTAAGGCTAACGGAAACTTCGGTAAGGAGCAATGGCGATGCAGCATTGTTGAAGCAGTGCGAAACCAAGCGACACTCTTTGATCGAGACACGGCCATTTCTCTCGTTGCGAACGAAAAAAAGAATATTCCTTAGAACCTCGGAAGGGAGTGATTGGATGTCCACTGCGGATGGCATTTTCGATGTAGAGCAGGAGTAATATTCAAGCAGAGAGAAACGGATACAAAAGACATGACGTCTCTTATAAGCTGCGGGGTCAGCGATCATCGCCAATCGATACAAAGCATAAGATTCGGTGATTGGTTGCTGTAAGCAGGGGTAAGACTGGACATGAGTCACTGACCGTTGCGGATAAATAAATGCGAGTTCTTCAAAGGTCTACCAAGAATGCACTGAGATATTATATAGGTTTCAAGACCATAGAATGACATACCTGTGTTACTGTATATTCAGACTCCTTGCATATTATGTATTCTTCTTTAGCACCACAGACAAACCCATTGTCAGTCAGCATCTTGCGGCCCCTTCCAAAGTGACGTCAGGCAATTGATCCCATATTGTATAAATATTGCAATTCTCGTAAACATCTACTAGAAGCCCCCTGCACCTTTCATCTTCATTATCATACCATACACACCTTTAACCAAGCCCATAACAGTCCCTGGATTTCCCATGTACCCTTTTCCAGGCTTCCCCTCAGCATCCCTCCAAATGCCGTCATCAGCAACCTTGCCAAACCTCTTCGTGTTCTGGTTCCTATCAATACATTCTCTCCATTTATGACATATCTCCACACTATCGACCATGAGATTGATCTCCTGGCTGTGAAACCAGGACTGAGTATCTTGATTACCACTTCCTTGGATTCCGACACTGCCATCGACGATCAGAAGCTTGATATGACAGGACCTAGCTTTGAAGGAGTGATGGATGGGATGGTCTTGGTCCTTTCCGACGTAGTTGTATATGTGCAACAGCTTGCGCTCAGGACTATCTTTGGTAAGGGATGAGACGAGGTTTTGGGCGATTTGGTCATTTGTTCCACCTTGCCCGGGGATCATTTCTCCCGGATCGTTGTAGCCAAAACACACATAGTATGTGACTTCTACTCCTCTCCTCAGCGCTTCATTGAGGGCTGGAATCAATGGAGCAGCATTGAGATCCGGCGTCTGAATGAAGATGCTGTGTTTGGCATTCCTGATCAACGATAGCCATGCTTCGTTTTGGGGCACATGAACGCTCTTCGAGTCAATAGCTCCGTATGGCGGCCGAGATACAAGCGCCATCGGAACAGGCTTCCCATCGCCAATCGTCGAGATGTATGGGGTCATTTCATCTCCTGCGTCGATCTCTGGTCCCGTAGGCTCAATTGGATGCTCGACTGCAAGGTTGAGCTGGCGATTCGCTGCTTGAAGACGCGATTCACCCTCTTTCAGGGCATAACATGACTGCATACGCCTGACCTCTCCCTCTATGTCGTTATCGTAGTGAGGGCGATCTGGGAAATGCTCCGGTAGGGGTTGCTCATTATCAGCTTGTATAGTGGTAAAGTCTCTTAGATGCGAGGCTTCGTTTTCCCTCATTGTGGAATTGTCGGTAGAGGTATGCAAACCGCCCTCTGCTGCAGGTGCCTGGAGAGATGGAAGTTCTGGGTGAAGGGCATTTTGCCAGGTTATCAGAGCAGTGTCGTATATGCTATCAACTATTGGCCCTTCGACATGGACCATCATTTCCAGGTTATCGTTGTCTTCGGTGTTGTTACTCATAACGGCAGCGATCTTGCGATCCACAACGCAGAACTTGGCGTGCAGAGTGCCCAAGAATATTCGATGCAGGCTGACTACCTCCAGATCGACATTTGGTATTTCCTCAGGTGAAGGCAAGTCGATCGCCTTTGAGGTGTACGACTTTGGTTTGACAAACTGATGTGGGTTTATGGCGTTGCATGGTCCTGGCTTGTCATACATGATCTTAGCAACCACTCGTCTCCCTGTCTTTCCGGCTCGTTTCGAGAGTTCGATAAGAGAATTCTTGATTAGAGCTTGGGCTACTGATGGTGCCCAGGAACATGTGATGAAGAAAACTTCCTTCTCCGCCCGCACGATGAGATTCGAGCAGTGTCGCATGACATTTGCAAGGGGTGCAATGACTGTGAGTGGCATAGTTCCATGAGAGCCCATCAACGGCGGCGATACGACACCTGCCAGTGGGTCTTCGTTGAGGCATTGGAGCGAGTCGGCGAATGCTTGGAGAAACAATGGACTTGGGGTCGTCGGGCCCCAACGACCACATTGGAGGGCTGCTTCGATGGCATCTTCGCTCTTCTCTGTGTCCTCTTTGGCTGAAATCTTGTGATGTAGTCCGTGCTCGTGATGTCCGTATAGCTTCTTGATAGCATTTCCTGGTGTCTGGCTTGGATCATTTGTCAAGACAGAGCTTACTGTTTCTTTTCCTTGGCATAAGTTGTAGACGTGTTGCGAAACCATTTTCACAGATGATTATTTTTTAACATGCTAATAAATGGCAGAGTCACTTGCTGATGGTCATGGCCTCGTCAGAACTATTTATCGAGCCCAATTGTTCAAACGTCATTTAGTCAAGGTTGCACACTCCTCCAAGCTATGCTTCCCGTTTCTACTCCCTGGCTAGTGGAGGTGATATCGCCTAGGCTTACGTACCTTTGCGCAGAATTCCTGATTTAGGTGGCTACGCAGTACCTTGGAAATAGGGCTCTTGGCTACGTGACAGCATGTAACTTCTGCTCCGCCACCAAGGTCTAGCTCAAAGCTAAACCCAGGATTCTGTGCCGAGACTAATTCCGGCACGCAACTTCCGGCCGGGTTAACCGGGAATACAGCGACGAGACAGCTCTTGGTCATGTCATCGCGTTGAATGTCGACATCGGGTTTTGTTACTGGCGATTGAAATAGCTTCTTGTGTTAGATACTGCATATAATAATACCATTTCGCGATCAAAAAATTACCCGCATACTGTACAGCTTCTACATATTACGTACGTAGACTCAATCTGCTTCATGATTGGCAACTTCAACCTTCGAACCACTTTTCCGCTCTTGAACATTATAAACACGAAAAAAGAAACGCGCAGATCCAGTCAGCTGTATGGGGCTTGAATAACTGACATGATTCGCTACTGGATAATTTTAGATTGCCATAGCTTCTTTCATCCGATTACCGCCAATCATCGCGTGTCGCTTGGGGGGAGTGGACCCCTTTAGATCGACGAATTCAGTTGGTTTAGTAGCAGACCTACCCGGTAATGCCACTTAAAATGTTGAAATGCAAGCCTTATGTATCGCAAACAATAGAATCCAATACCTGAGACTCTTAAGAGGCAAGTCTTTATCTGCAGGCTTGTCCCTGAGCATAGCATGAACTGTTCCGCTAGTTGATTTAGCGACCTTTGAGAATTTCTATCCAATACTACTTGAATCTTGGGGATTCTCCTCATCCAGACTGTCCAGCTTTCCCGGCGTAATTCGATAAGCCGCAAAAGCCACATTGTTATAATAAAAATAGTTCTCAAACTAGGTCTATATAATTGAAGTCCACAGTGATGTATCCAAGTCCCAAACCATCGGCAGTGGATAAGGCATCGACTGCTCAAAGGCATCCAGATTGAACTCAAAGATGTTGTCAGTATAATGTGTCTGGTGACTTTCTTCCTGGTTGTCTTGAAGAGCAGGAGTCACTACATTAATAGACCCAACTGATTGTGCATTTGAAGATTGCACAGCGTAACGAGCCTTTCTGTATAGTTCTTGGCAGACCTTTTGGACTTGAGTCAAGTAGGTATTGCCGTACGCCTCGTCTAGTGTTTTAAAAATCTGCATGACGTCACCAACAGAGTGCATGTCATTTGTCGCAAACTCATTCGTAGGATTCCGAATTGCCATGATACAGAGAATAACAACAGCGCTCATTGGTATTGGAATAATATCCCTTTAGCCGATTAGTCATAAATCAAGGCTCTGATCTGACATAACTTACCACTGAAAGCTCTTCCATGTGACTGGTATGAGCTTGCTTAACTCAATAATGCATCGGGACGCGTTGAGACAATTCTCTATGGAGTCTCTCATCGTTGAAGGGAGGGCTGAAGCTGCTGGGTGATTTGGCGATACCCAGTAAGTTAGGCTGTGTGCGCGGCTCACAACGATGACAGCATTGTAGTAGGAAAAGTACAGCCGCATCAGCCCATGATGCTCGCACCTCGTAGCAGAATCATGAGTAAGAGACGGTACAAATTCAGTGCGCCAATTCTCCAGCTTTTGGAGTAGGTCCGCCACAGAATCTGCAATGCAATTCGGTGGAGCTTTGCCTGAATGTAGATCTTGATAAATCGCACTCTGTATAACGGCCAGTTGTAACTGACCTTTGAAGAGGTTGAGTTCATGCCCCTCGACGGTCTTGATTATTTCCGTTTCATCCAAGGAACCCATTGGTGGGTCAACATAGGCAGCGTTGAGATCATGACAAGGGGGCCTTCCAGTTCGGAGACACAGTTCCCGGTCTAGACAAACCGCGATCCAAAAGACCTTCTTTCTCATATTTGCTTCTGCTGGACTTACGGACGGATCCTGGCTCTCGACATGTATACCTATTGAGTGCGCAAGACGCACAGCGCAGCCAACGAGCATGAAGCTGGGCTGCGGGTTAGGTGTTCCGATAAAGAACCAGGCAATGGCTAGCAGAGCCTGAACAGAAGACAACTGTGTACTACGCATGAGAACATCCCATGTCCCGGCGAGTGCATTCGATGCATAAGCCCAGGCTAGATCCTCTGCTTCTGCCGATTGAGCTACCTCCGCCCGACGACGCTGCGCGATTGCAAGTACAGAGTTGAGTGAGACCCACCACGCTGGACTCTCAGTACATGCACCTGAGTACTGTTGGCCTAATAGACACATGAATACCGGTGCATTGAAGCATGGGAAGACTTGGTGTTCATGAGTGAAGAATTCACTGACGAGGGAGAATGCCTCAGTCCAAGATGGAAGAGGCTTCATGACACGCTTTGTGAACAAGGGCTCGACAGATTGGTGTGTCCATTTTGACCACGATTCTGGTGTATGCTGTCCTGACTTGCGTGGAGTGGTCGTTGACACCAGGGATATGCCCGAAGGCGGACCTGTCGACATATTGAATAAGCTCATGAATGGCCAAGCGCTTATGCAAACCTACCAAAGTAGCGCATATCTCCATTGCCACCAACTATCGTGTCCCGAGGGCTTGTATCCGTTGCTGTCAAGGTCTGACAGGGGCTTGACTCGGTGAAGCTCTGAAACTCATGGACGACTGCAGAGTCTGACAACAAGGATGAAGAAGCCTCGGGTCCTTCAAAACTCTCTACCTCAATTGAGTCACCCGTCGAATTTCGAGATGATATCTTCGATCGTCGTTGACGTGGATCGGGCTTGTCAACATCTGCATAATGGCAGTTATTTCCGCAACCGTGACAACGTCCGCAAACTGGCCGGACTCCATCGCATCGGACTTTGCCTTTCCGACAATGATCGCATGCCTGACACCGCGGAATTAATCAATACCTGAGTCCTACTGTGTCATAGCGAATAATAGGTACCTTTGCAAGGCGGCGTCTACGGTCGCCGCGGTTGTTCATTTTTCGGAGTTTAGAATGTCAACATACGAGAATTCCGGCATGAGCGGATGGGATGGAACATGCATTTCACGACCCATGACCACTATAAACTTTAATTCTGATAGGCCTTGTTTTGTGCCGAGGCTGCTGTTAGTTAGTGCGCAAAACTCCGAGACTTTCGTGTCATAGCGCGCTTGAAACTCCGGCCGGACGGGTCCACCAGACGAGACAATGGGTTGCCTGTACGGAGTATGTGAATCCACATTACAGAGGGTATAATGTGTGAGACAGCGAGGGCGCGTGAAGAAAATGAGATAATATTCGTTTATGGGAATAGGAAGAGTCCGTGGATCTAGAACAGGCACAGCGCAATACCATAGTGAGTTGGATTTCAGACATTGTGTAGATTGATTTATAGATTGCTCCAAGGTCTAGATATGGCTGCGTTGCAAGATAGAGGCAGGCGCTTCAACAACCTTGTCTCTAAAATAATCAATAAAACCCTTTCCAAACCCGTCCAATCGCTTTGAGCTACTGACTCCACGGCCGAGGATACCATATACAACAAAGTGCACAGCACAGATCTTGGGAAACTCAACGCGCTCAATAGAAAACTCTGGACGCCAGTCTTCTCCCAAAAGATCCTGTACCTTGGCTCGCGACATGTATGAGCGCAGCCAGTCCCACTTGGCTTGCGTGTCAACAAACAGCCCAAAGTTCAAATTGGCCCCCTTGTCTCCAGAACGGCCTAGGGCGATACTGCCCAAGCGCACCTCAATAACTCCGCCGCCAAGAGGCATTGGTGATTTGGTGTCATAAGACGCCCTTTCTTCCATAATCTCAAACCGGGGAGGAGGTGTAGTCTTGAAAGATTTCGTTGTGCCAGTTCCGTCCACAAAATGGAACTTTTCTTCAAGTTTGGCTTGCTGCCAAAGAGCTGGATAATATGCTAGGTACGGACGAGGCATAGCTGAGCGAAAATCCAAAGAGCTGTGAAAACCTACAAACAGGTTAGTGACCCTGACATTATTTCCACTCGCTAGATTGACCGACCTGAGTAATGCTTCAATGAGATGTTTCCAATGGCCATCATAATTGCCTGGAGAGCTTCTGCTTTCGTTGACTGAGCAAAGATGCGGAGATAGACAGTACCGCTGTTTTGGTTGGCAGGGTTCACAGCTGGAACACCAATCTTCTGAAACTCGAGAAAATCTAGATGACTGAGATTCTCTTCACCAAGATGGAAACGGACTTGTTTCTCAAGAAGCGCAAACTTTTGTTCAAAATTGTGACCCGTTGCGTTGAACAAAGCCTGCATTTCGTAGCCTCCTTTGTAAAAGACTGCGAGCTTCGTGGTATCTGGTGGTGGCGCACCACGAACTCCGTGAACGCGAACTCTTTGATCAAGTTAGCGACGCTGGTAAAATTTGGGACCTTGCATACCTGTCTTGGCCAACTTGGTCCATCTCAATATCGTCCAGGTAGGCTTTCACATCACTGTTAATGTATACATCACCCTGCAACTCATACACCAACTGAGACTTGCATGTATCGACAGTGACCATACCACCTGTACCCTCATGCTTCGTGACGACACAAGAGCCATCCTGTGCAATCTCAGCAATCGGGAAACCAGGGTCGACAAAGTTCTCTAGATCAAAAGCGTCAAAGCCTGCAAAGTTACCGCCGGTGACATAGGCTGAGCATTCAATCAAGTGTCCCGCGACCAAGGCACCAGCCAGTTCATCATAGCTGGTGTTGTTCCACGACCACCAATACCATGCGCAGGCGATGACGGGGCTGGCATCAGAAGCTCGGCCGCATATAATGATGTCGGCACCCTGTTGAAATGCTTCATATATGGCGTGAGCACCGAGATAAGCATTGGCAGACACTATTTCTCGAGGTTCGTCGCCACCTTTGGCAAAGATGTAGGTCTCAGGAGTGAGAGTTACATGGTCGTTCAGAGAATCAAGATGAGCCAATGCCTCTTCTCTGTTTTGTGGCATGTGTTTTCCGAGCTTGGGAAGCACGTTATCACCGGAAACATAGGCTACCTTGAGATCATAACCTTTTTCAGCAACCTGGAAACCGTTTAGCTCAAGGCGTCAAATGCAAAAGCTCTGAAAAAGTCGTACCAAAGCTGCTATTTTCACCGCGAGACCTTCAGGATTAAGTGCTCCGCCGTTGATGGCGACTTTGATACCCTTGTCTGCGATGGCATCGATCGAAAGTTCGAGACCTTTCAATGCAGTAGCCTCGTAACCTGGATGTTGTCCTTTCGCATATGCTTCCGCATTATTGGCCATGTTCACCTCTGATTCTTGTGAGCCACACATCTCATCCAAGTTTCAAGACCCCAGACTTACCAGCGAGATAGTCGCCAGTTATAAAGTCGACATCACCCAATGTGGCCTGTTTGTACATCTCAATGGCGGGATCTCCTATGAGGATATCGGTCAGCAATGTCTCGGTTGTGGGTGACTTGTCTTACCATGGTAACCGGAACAATTAGCCACTCGCACAGGCCTGCTGCCGAATTCTCCAACGCGCCATCCGTTGTTAGAAGCCATGATGATTTTGTGTCTCTGAACTACTGGCACGAGGAAGTACGGTGTAGTGTGTTGTGTTGCATAGCCACCAAGTCCTGATCCAGGAGGACAGTTGAGAGGCGTTGAGTATAAGCTATCTTTATATCACCCCGCAATTTCGGAAGTAGTGATTCAAAAGTCCATACCCGAGACAACCGGCAATCAGTACTCCGTAATTGAGTATGCCAGTCACTCGTTCTATTTGTCCCTGTGTAACAGTTGGCCGTGTCCCGAAGTCCGCTACCAGAACTCCGGTGGTGCAAAACTCCGGGAGTCGAACCAAGCCCAAGAACTCCGGAGAGACCCACTAAGCATTGCAAAGACATCATTGACTTGAAAGACAGTGGAAGCAATATTCGGGTTGACTTAGCCGAGAGGATTACTTAAATCCATGGTTGTAACGTCAGACGTAGCATTGAGAACATCTGTTCCCTTGACCTGCAGCAACCTTGAGTTTATTCCAATCCTTGCAACTACAACATCCCTCCCCAGCAGTCGACTCTCATTCGTCGACACCATGTCTAATTACTCCATTTCCACCGAAGCTGCTCGAATTCTAAATAAAGTTCTCCTTCAAGATCCTAGATTACACCTTCCAGACTCTTTCGTCAAAGCCGCCGAGAAAGTCAAGTTTGTGGGAGAAGATGACCAACCTTTCATCCTCACACCTCTCAAGATCACGGAGTCGAGCGCGGCCCTCAATGCCCTCGTAGCTACAGCTGCAAATGTGGTCGCAGCCGAGCGCTATGGAATTAATTACCAGAATGTTGAAATCAACACGGATCTTGCAACCCTTTTCCTTGAATCAGTGCTACTTCCCACCATTGGTGGCAAGCACTTTATGCAGAGCAGTCAAATGCTAGCAGAGCTTGCCAAGATGGACCTCCATCAGATGAGCAAGCCAATCAGGCGATATGCGACAAATGTTTATCGCACCAAGGATGGAAGATGGTACCATCTGCATGGATCTATGAATGCTTTGCCCACGATGGAGATGTTGGGTGTCGAGGACACCGACGTCAGCACTGAAGAAGCCTTCGAGATCTATACCAAAAAGGTTGCACAATGGGATTCTCATGATATCGAAAAGGTCGCGAACGAGAAGTTCAAGCAAGCTGGTGTGATTTGCTATACGCCTGATGAATTCTTCGCAAGCGAGCATGGTAAGATCATGTCGGAAGAACCCTTGTGGACATCGACTCGTGTGCCAGCACCGAAGAAGACTTGGCCCCAAGCCAAAGACACTGATCGCTATAGTTCACTTGCTGGCATCAAAGTCTTGGACTTATCTCGTGTCATCGCAGCTCCAGCAGTATCCAAGATCCTCAGTGTTCTTGGCGCCGATGTCATCCGTGTCTCCTGCAGCAGGCTACCAGAGTATTCGGCAACAATGCCGGATCTTCAGACTGGCAAGAGAGACGTTGACATCGATCTCAAGACGATTGAGGGGCGGCAAACACTTTCTGAGCTCATCAGAGATGCTGATATTCTTGTTGATGGATACCGTCCTGGTGCCTTGGCGAAGCTGGGCTTTGACTCCAAGTCTTTGCGTGAGTTGAGCCCAAGTCTGATCTATATGAGGGAGAATTGTTATGGTTTCAAGGGGCCACTGTCTTACCGCTCGGGGTGGCAGCAGATAAGCGATTGTTTGGTAGGACTGTCATACTTACAGGGCAAGTTCCTTGGCCTCGACGAGGCTGTTGTCCCACTGTTCCGTAAGTTCACTGTGATAGTACATCTCAAGACCTCACTTCTGACATTGTCCTAGCCAACTCAGACTATCAGACTGGATTAGTCGGAGCCGCGGCTGCCATCCAAGCACTATTAGCCCGCACCCAAGAAGACGTCACCTTTGACATCGACATTAGCCTCACGCAGTACAACATCTGGTATTATCGTCTCGGCTCATACTCCGAGGACCAGCAGAAGGACCTTATAAATCGTGACCCGCAGTTCAGCCCTCGCCATTACGATGATATGAGTGCGCTCGTTGGAAAGACACATCAATCGCTACAGAAGATTCGCCCAGAGATATTCAAGCATCCTGAGTACTTCTGGGACATGAGTGGTAAGGAATACGGATTGGACGAGGACTTCAAAGTGCTGGCACCTGCATTCAAGTTTGAGAAGTCGAGTATTGGTTGGGATGTTCCTACCGGACGAAGAGGGCGCTCGAAGGCCGAGTGGCTATCATAAACCTGGCTGGTGTTGATAGTTTCTGGGATAACACAGGCATCCTTTTGAAACAGTACAGTAGATCGGAAGGCATTCGGGAACCCAACGGCGCTGAGGTGACCGAAAGAGATACACTTGTGACTCCGTCGGAGCGGTTATCTATCAATATATAAGACCCGCGGGCCCCGATCAGCATGCCATGACTGTCACATAGCGGCCTGTCAGTTCGAGACTACACTGATTCTACCAATGACCGTTCATGTTATTACCAATAGTCCTCCAGTTGTGAAACGGAGCCTCGGGCAGGGTCAGGATAATTCATGTGGATCGCCAGCGCCACTCAAGCCAACCGAGGCTCCGCGTGAAACTGTACAGGTTAGACTTAAAAAGGCAAAGTGAGGACAGAGGCTCATGAGACAACTTCCTTATGAGTACTAGACCTCAGAGATTGCGGGGTATCAAAGCGCCTCTTATTTGCTCCTCCTCGATTGAGTTAGTCGTTGAGCAAAGTATATCTACGTCTCGATCTCATGATCCTTCAGCTCAATCATCAATCAACTACCAAAGCCAGGTCCAAAATGTCTCAACTCTGGGCCAGCGTAGTCGCTACTTATGATCCCTTTACGATCGAGTTCGTGGGCAGCTGTCTTGTCCAAATCGTCTTCTGGTGGATTCCGTCAGCCGTTTTCGTTCTCCTCGATCATGTTACCCCACGTTTTGCAGCGAGGCACAAGATACAACCTCCACCAAAACAGCCCAAAGCCTCTGAGATATTAGACTCTGTCCTGATATCTTTGAGGAATCAGCTCATGGTCATTGGACTGCAACTATCCCTAGCGTTTCTGGCGACACAGCGGAATATGCCATCAACATTCCAGGTCACAGCATCACTGCCCTCTGCAAAGAGTTTCGTGAGCGACTTTGCCATCTGCTTAGTTGCTCGAGAGATCCTCTTTTACTATTCCCATCGACTGTTTCACGTACCATACCTCTATCGTCGCATCCACAAAATCCACCACAAGTTCACAGCACCAGTCGCCTTCGCCTCGCAGTATGCCCATCCCATCGAGCATATTGTAGCCAACACGATCCCTATTGTCCTTCCACCCATACTGCTTAGAACTCACATCCTGACCATGTGGGCTTTTGTCGCTTGGCAGCTTATTGAGACTGCGACTGTTCATAGTGGCTTCGACTTCTTTGGAGGTGCAGCTTATCGTCATGATCGTCATCATGAGCGTTTCGACGTCCACTTTGGAGGCATGCCTTGGTTGGACTGGCTTCATAACACCGACGAGAGAAAGAGGCTGGAAAAGAAGAATAAGTGATTCGTTCAAGATAGAACTATCTCTCCAAGATCTGCATCTTGGAAGCAAAGGATCAAGCTATGTATGTTTCCCATATCTGATAATCCTCCAGATCGCTGGGAAGGCGTATCGCCAAAAGACCGGTGTGGATTGACACCGCGTTCGAATTGGCTACAGAACAGATTGGCGAGACACCAATACTCGTCTGCGTGAAGAAAGAACCCAAGCTTTCTTTGAGATTCGCTTGCTTCAACGGAGATGTAGTTGCCAGTGGTTGAAAATAAGTTATGACTGGACCAGACTCGAAACCAATTTCTTAGCCCTCGTGTGATAGGCAAGGATCTTGACCTTGGGTCTGGACCATTCTGGTGATGGTATATGAGATTGTGGAAGGCTGGGATGATTCAGTAAGGCCGTTGTTAGTTTATTGTCATGCAACTTACCACTAGCAATAGCAAACAAATTTAATGGGCTTATTGTCTCAAAGACCTCCCATCGACTAGTACTAAAGTCCTCACCCATAATCATGGTAATGGACTGAGACAGCGTGATCTGGCTGCACGACAGTGACCTCTGTGCCGCAGCTTGAGTGCACATGAACCATGTCTCGGCATCTGGAGCATTAAAGTGCTCATCTGCAGCTGCGAGGCCGAATTGTAGTTCGGTAATTACCATTCGGGGACTCATATCGTAGAAGATTACAAATGCAGAGTCAAGAAGGAAGGTATATAAGAGGGTACGGATTAACTCCTCTCGTAATCCGAATGATGTCCAGTGGTCGTGGAGGCTGCGTGGAGCAAAGGACGCTTCCTCGCTCGTTGCAGGTATCGCGAAGGGATACAGGGTGCGGGAAACGAAGACAATGTCAGTAAACCGTGTTCTCCGAGCTCTGAGTCTCATCTTTGTGTCACCCTCCCAGTTCATGAGCAGAAGGATACCATAAGCAGCCTGCAATATGTCAAGGCGCTTGCGAACTTCAGAATCCTGGCCGTCATCGTCTGTTTGAGCAATACTGGCTTCGCTGAAATCCGGGTCCTGGAAGATCCAGCTCTCGGCTGTTTCTAGCCAAATCATTGCTTGATCCCGGTGTTTTCGATCAGGGCTTAAGGAGGCACCGATCAGTGAAAGAGCCACGATTAACTTGGGAGACTTTACAGTGGGGTCAAATGTCGGTCGGTGGAAAACTGGCCAGTTTGGGTGCCAGATTTGGAAGAACAAAGCCAAGAATAAGTCAACATTTGTTGGAGAAAAGAATCGTGAACAAGATAATTTTCGGGAGTTGGACCAGTTCGATTCCGATGCTTGAGATGATGCGTGAAAGATACCTCTGACAATCTGCTCACATATGTTTGCCAAGGAGTGTTGTCCTGTCAGCCCTTGCTGGGGATGTGGCCTTTGACATGGGCTGGTCCAAGGCGATGCGACTGGGGTTTCAGGAATGGCTAGTGATTCGAGGGAGGTCTGGCTGTCATATTGAAGGAGACCGTAATGAGCCTTCGTGCTGACAAAGATATGATCGCAGTTGAATGAATTGGCCAGACCATGGGACGAAGTAAGTCTGGCAAGAAAGCGGAGACGCATACGAGGAAAGGTCGGCTTTGGTGTCACTAGCAACAGCGATGGGCTATCATGGGAGACAGACCATTCATCTTGAGATAGATATGAGCCAGATTGCGACATCAAATTTGAATTGCCATCCGATTCGGAACCCGGTTGAGTTTGCACAAGTAGGACAGGATCAAATAAGGTGGCCGGCGTCGAGCCCGAAATCCAGTCATGTTGTGATAGAAACAGTGACCCGCCCTGCACCTGAATGTTCTGCCCTGATAGAAGTTCATGCCCTTTGTTGTCTTTTGTCGCTTTCAGCGGAGATACGAAGTCATCCTTCTTTGGTGTCTGAATATAATTGCAATCCTGATTCTGCTCGGCGCAAGCTCTGCAAGGCTGCGATCCCTTGCATCTCCTTTTCAATTTCACGCACCTTTCACAAGCATTTCTTGGCCTCCCTCGCTTCTTCTGGTCCAGGGTTGGAGGCAGTAAACCTGATTTGAGACGGTTGTCACATGTTCTCCAATGACGAAGGAGTGCGTCTCTGATAATTTTCCTTCAGCTATTGAAACCTGAAGAGGAACAATTGAGTATAGACTAACCGGCGATTGAATCCACGGCTGCAGTATTGGCATTGGTAAGACCTCTGATCTGTGTCTGGGCCTCGTTGCTTCAGTGATGATACCCTACAGCGAGGAGGTTGTAGCAAGCTTACGCGACAGGTAATGTCGATTAAGGTGGTCTTGATGCAACATTATTAGTGAGCACTACCTCCCGTCAAGTACCTGGGTCTCAAATGGCATACCTGACTTTGTGAACTCGGCAGAGCAGATAGGACAGCAATGTTGCGGCTGATTATCAGACATGGTGTTGACCGAGGTCATCAGAACGGGCTAGGGAACTTAGGCGGCTGTACAAGTTGGAAGAGACAAGCGATGCAACCCAGCAAATCCAATGCATGAGAAGTCCGGGGGTTAGGAGTCCACAGTCGATGGCAGAGATGAGCCTGAACAAACTGGAGGACTCGATATGCCTATGCAACTAAAAGCTCGTTATGATGAACACGTGGAGGCGGGAAATCTGCCACCCCCGCAACAGAGATCGGCATCCCGCCTCAACCCCACGATCTAGTCTCGATCGAGATATCGAAACCCCGCAAAAGCACAGCCATTCGGTTTCTAGTGAGAGGCATTTCGGCATTTGTTCGCGGCATCCGGGACTTGGAGGAATGATATCTTACCTGTCGTTAGTCGCACATCTTCCTTGAAATTGTTAGCCTCCGCTGTCTCCGATATTCCACTTAAGCCAGTGACACTTTCCCTTTACATATTACGCTAAGTCACAAAGCCCTAAATTTGCTCTCTGTAACAGCACGGGATTATGGGAGACGCGGTAGCTGAGGAGCCCTACCATCGGGTAGCTGCTGTAGCAGTAAGTGAAATCGTGCTATCAAGTGTTTGACTTGTCAACGACTAACAGCAACGAAGCGCTCAAATGAAGGCTTCCAGTTCAAGATCAACTCAGTTCCAATTCCGAAACTCCAGCCATGGGAAGTGCTCGTTAAGCTCTCTGCTACTGGTGTCTGCGGCACGGATATGGCCCTTGCAGGTGGTTACCTCGGTCCATGCCGCGAGGTGCTTGGCCATGAGGGCGTGGGCCGCGTTGTACAAGTTGGCTCTGGAGTGGATCCCGACTCTGTCAAGATTGGCAATCGAGTTGGTATTGCTTGGGTGAGAGACGTCTGTGGCCGATGCAATTGCTGTCGTGAGCCTGGAGGTGAGGTCCGTTGTCTGGAACAGCAGAACTCAGGACGGAAGTGGGATGGAACGTTTGCAGAGCACTGCATTGTACCAAGTCGTTATGTGCTGACAATTCCTGAGTCAACGGAGTTGCCAGATGAACTGGTCGCACCAACATTGTGCGGCGGCGTTACTGCATATAAAGCACTAAAGGCTTGCGGAGCGACACCGGGAGAATGGGTTGCTATAGTCGGAGCTGGCGGTGGCGTTGGGGGTTTGGGTATCCAGTATGCAAAAGCCATGGGATTCCAAGTCGCGGCTGTTGATATTGGGCCTGCAAAGGAGTCATGCATCAAGATGGGAGCCGACGCATACTTTGATGGAGCATCGCCTGATACGCCGGCCGAACTGAAAAAGCTTACCCCTAATGAAGCTGGAGCCAAGGCCGTCATTGTTACTGCAGGCTCGGGTCGAGCGTATCAGAACGCCCTTGATCTTATTGCAGTGTTTGGTACTCTGGTCTGCGTTGGTATTCCACCACCGGACCAAGCGATGAGTCTTCATCCGCTGACTCTCATTGACCGTGGTATCACCCTTTTGGGAACGTTAGTGGGAACACGAACTGAAACACTTGAAGCTCTTGAGTTTGTGCGAAGAGGCGTGGTAAAACCTATTGTGGAGGTGGTGAACTTTGATCAGCTCGACGATCTGGTCAACCAATTCTCCAAGACATCTGGGAAATTGGTCATAAAATTTCCATTATAGGTCTTATTCTCTATTCTTTTATAGCTTCGAGGTTATTATAGAAGTGGATTGGGAGACATTATAGACAGTGAATATCAGTCTATTCTATTAAAGGAAATAGTTCTTTAATCCTTTTACTATAGCTTTTGTCACCACTGTTGTCAATGCTCTGCCATGATCCCAAATTAAGACAGGCAATAAAGGGCAAATTTAACCGAATCGGCCAAAGAACATTTAACACGTTGCATGCATTGTTCTTTTTAAAGATAAGACGCATGCTAAGCAGATCTTTGCCGACTCACGCTAAAGAAAACTTGAGAGTCCGGCATTAGGATGGGGGCATATGCACATCTCGGACAATTCCCCACCTCCACCTCGATGTCGTGTAACCTAACGTCGGCTGAACGGGAAAATACCCACCACTGCCCAGCTAAGCACCAAGGGTCACAAATACTAAATGCATGGTGACTTAGTACGGGGATTTCTATTTAAGACCAGCTCGAGGAGCGCTTAGGCTGACTTACTCCAAGCTTGCCGATTCTTCACGTAATATACTATCACCATCAGAATGACTACTGTCAATCCTCTTGTTCTGCCTCCTGGCATCGCACCATCCGTTTTCCACCAATTCATATCAGAAGTCACCGAAGTTACAACCGCTGAGAATGTTGTCATCATATCCAACCCTGGACAGCTGGACAAGCAGGACTACCGCGACCCCAGCAAAATGCACGACATGTTTGACATAACCTCGAAGCAGCATTTTGTTTCCTCAGCCGTAGTCACTCCCCGCGACGTGGCTGAGGTTCAAGCCATCGTCAAACTGTGCAACAAGTTTGAGATTCCCCTTTGGCCATTCTCCATTGGCCGAAATGTTGGGTATGGTGGCGCTGCTCCCCGTGTACCAGGCTCCATTGGTCTTGATCTTGGCAAACATATGAACAAGATCTTGAAGGTCGATGTTGATGGTGCATATGCTCTTGTCGAACCTGGAGTTACATATACAGATCTTCACCAGTACTTGGTAGACAACAACCTTCGTGACAAGCTGTGGATTGATGTTCCTGATCTTGGCGGTGGATACGTGCTTGGAAACACTACGGAGAGGGGAGTTGGCTATACTCCGTATGGTGAGCTATCTTCATCATTGTATCGACCAAGTATTGACGGCCTCTAGGTGATCACTTTATGATGCACTGCGGCATGGAAGGTAAGATCTCTGCTACAGCGACCTTATTGGAAGGGATGCTTATGACTGACTCTCCAAAGTTGTACTTCCCGATGGCACACTAGTCCGTACGGGAATGGGTGCTTTACCAAACCCAGATGCGGATCCAAATGCGCCTCCACACGAGCAAGAGCCCAACTCAGCCTGGCAACTGTTCAATTACGGCTTCGGTCCCTACAACGACGGCATCTTTACACAATCGTCTCTTGGTATTGTTGTCAAAATGGGTATCTGGCTCATGGTGAACCCTGGTGGGTATCAGTCATACTTGATCACCATTCCCAAAGATGAGGATCTCCATCAGGCCATTGAGATCATTCGACCACTTCGGACTTCAATGGTGCTGCAAAATGTTCCCACTGTTAGACATGTACTTCTGGATGCAGCTGTTATGGTATGAGGCCAGTTTAATTTCTTGAGCGTAGCTGACCATAACTCAAGGGATCTCGAGACAAGTACACGACTTCGAAAAAGCCGCTCAACGATAAAGAACTCGATGACATCGCGAACAAGCTCAACTTGGGTCGCTGGAATTTCTACGGAGCGCTCTATGGCCCTGAACCTATCCGGAAGGTTATGTGGGAAGTTGTCAAGGGTGCCTTTTCAGCCATCCCCGGGGCCAAGTTCTACTTCCCGGAGGATATGCCAGACAATGTTGTCTTGCAGACTCGAGATCTTACCTTGCAGGGAATTCCCACCATGACTGAACTTGAATGGGTGTAAGTTCTACATGTCACCTGATATCATTTTTGACATATTAACCTCGCCTTGACAGCAACTGGCTGCCCAATGGAGCTCACCTGTTCTTCTCCCCCATCGCCAAAGTCACGGGTGACGACGCGGTGGCTCAGTATGCCTTGACCCGCAAGCGCTGCGAAGAAGCGGGTTTCGACTTCATCGGAACATTTGTCGTCGGGATGAGGGAGATGCATCACATAGTGTGTCTTGTCTTTGACCGTCTCGATCCAGAGTCATGCCGTCGAGCGCACGCCCTCATCAGTCAGCTAATCGATGACGCGGCGAAGAAGGGCTGGGGAGAGTACCGCACTCATTTGGCATTGATGGATCAGATCGCACAGACTTACAACTTCAACGGCAATGCGCAGATGCATCTCAATACCACGATCAAGAATGCACTCGATCCCAAGGGAATTTTGGCGCCTGGTAAGAATGGGATATGGCCAAGCGGCTATAACGCGAAGGACTTTGCAGTAAATCCACAGCGCTCTACAAAACTGTAATTCATGTATATTATTAGCCGCACTCGTATGAAAAACATGATAGATTCATTGTCGTGTCTAAATATTCCCATCCTCGTGTGTGAGGCGCATGATATAAGCCATCAGCTGTGGGACTATCAACTCAAAATAACACTCTTATTAAAGTCAATCCGGGCAGTATACCGGCTACCCAACACAATTGCCCAAGATAAGCATTCCCATCCTCGTTAACCTCTGGCGTTCCGTTTTTCGTCTCCTGAATTTCTTGCACCGCCTCCGCAACCTTCCCACCCTCACCACTTTGAACGACCCATCTTGCCACCGCGGTAAACCTATCGGCCGTTCTCATCCTAAACTTGCACCAAAACCACCAAAGGTACTCGTTTGTCATGGTCTGATACAATCCGAAAAGCAGCAGCACAGCTACAACGGACGCGGCAGCCCACCACTTGAGAGCATTCTCGGTTATACTCTCCGTGTTCATGCCTAGAATGCTAGCAATAAGGCTAGGGGGCACGAATAGCGAAGCTATAGGGTGACGGTTGCCCATGCTTTCACTACTCTTAGCTGTGTTCCGCGCATCTTCGAGACCCACGGTCGAGTTGACGATGATGTTGAGGCGGTTGATGCAAGCCTCGTAGCCAACCACTCGCTCCAGGACGAGCTCGTAATCCCGCTTATAGGACCATCTTTTACTTCGCGGCCAAGTTGGCTGGTGGCATATTTCCTCGCGACAACATGTTATGATATAATAAACAAGAAGACTTAATTTCTTATACCCTAACTAGTATGGACCGAGAGACGGTCAATGGCAGCCTCCAGACGCGAAGCTAAAATCTGACACAACGTTTGAACTTGTTCCGGTATACCCAACATTTAAGAGAGCTGTGTATCCGTCCCGAGGTATCAAACCGAGAGGATAGAATCAGTCAATGTCCGGCCTCCCGAATAAGAGCTACTGTGAAACATCAGCTGTGACACATTTTTCACTCCTCGTTACATTGTGAGAAACACCATCAATGATGCTCTGCGACTCTGGACGTCCCTGGTTCTCGGGCAGTCCTTCAAGGATCACTCTTGTTTCAGCAGCTGTTTTGCCTTCAGACTTAAACAAGAATCTGAAAAAAGCGATGATGCTATGCCGGCCTTCCCACAACGGTAAAAGGGTAATGGTTGACGCTGCATAGAATGCCCAAAGAAACAAAACGACAACCCAGCCTTTGAAAAGGCCTTTGCTGAACACGTAGCCGGTGCCATACCTGTATAGAAGTATTAGTCGCAATTCTCCTCCCACAAACCCGGAATTCAAGTGAAAAAGGAAACCGCTGACATACATTGGAATCGGCCATAGGAGGAGGTAGACTAAAGTAAGAGACACCGATGCCCATATGGCCTTCATTCGAGCTCTAAGAAGCATTGCATTTTCAGCCTTCATCTGAGCATCTGAATTGGCCGTCATAGTTTCCTCTGCCTCTAAATTAGTGTGACTTGAGGACTCCATGATGCCACTGGTTCCCTCGTCGGCGTCATCCGCTTGCTTGATCTCCTTAAGTAGGTTCCAGTCGTAGTTTTGGGGTTTGATGTAGCTCAAAAGAGGTGTTAACACAATGGGGCCAGCGGAGGAGGTCATGTTGCCCGCGACTAAAGCGAGATTTCCCGACAACGTTGTGATGGAAATATAGCCACTTTCATGCTTGGCAACCATAAACCAGACGATAATTGCTGCAGCGGACGAAATAAGCGGGGCTCCGACAACCGCGAGAAGTCCCTGTTTGCCCCAGAATATGGTACAAGCTTGAGGGATGAAAGCGGACGCAACAAAAACGCCGACTGCTGTGATACTAGATTCAACTCGTTAGTCAAACTATATATAACACGCTTCAGATCTTGCTACCAAGATTACATGAATGAGACGTTGAAACCTGCGTGGTTGAGACCCACAGCCACCCTGGCTACGAAGAGGCCAAACACTGGAATAACACAGTGCCCGAAGCGAACAAGCTGTTTGCCTGTGGCTTTTGGATCGATGTAAGCTTGGTAAACGTCATATGTTATCAAGGCAGTAACCGCCATTATTTCCGAAGACAGAGCAGATGTGACAGCCATGAAAACCATGAGCAAGATCGCCATAGCACCACCCTTGCCCATGATTGCCAAAGCTGCATAAGGTATAGCCATCCCAGATGCCACTTCAAAGGCGTTCATTGGATGGGGGTAGGTAGTAAAGACTGGGAGTTGCTTGACTGCAGCGGCGAGAAGGCCATATGTCGTAGCAAGGCAGAAAGGGATGGTGAACCAGGCCGAGCCACCGAGTAGATAGCCCATTAGGGTGGATCCAGGGTTAGCGGCGATGGCCTTCTGAGACAGTTGAGGGTCAACAGATCCAGCAAAGCCGGCACCCAGGATGATGAGTCCGAAAAAGCCCCCTTCTACGCTTTTCATGGTAAGGTAAGATCCCTCTGCGTTTCCCGCTACCGGGTGTAGCTTTTGTGCGTTTTGTAGAAAATCAAACATGGCGTCGGAAGATCCCACAACATTTGACGTGGCGAAGACGACAAAAAGGGACATGATCATGATGATGTATATGACCACTGTGTGCACCTAAACTTTCTTGTTAGACTTAAAATATATTACTCCCAATGAAACAAAGGGAATACGTACCCAATCGGTTAGAAACGTAGCTTTGATACCGCCCTGCTCGATTGTCAGCGTACACAATAACTGAGATCAGAACTAGCTACATACCGCAAGAGAATATATCACAACACCAGCCGGGAAGAGAAAATAAGCCGCGTCTCTGTTCATCCCAGTCAAAGCTGCATACACAGCTGAGCCTCCTACAAGCAAGTTGATTGTGTTTACACACAGACAGAAAAGCGAATAGAAGGCAAGAGTGAGATGGCCGACTGGTCCATATCGTTTCCTGGTAAATTCCAACAGGGTATGACAATTGGGGGCTTTCCGCTTGATTTCAATTGCGCCAACGGAGTACAGCAAGATCTGGACAGTAGCTCCAGCCCCATACTATTAGATTGTTAGAATTGTCGCTAAAGTTGGACCGGGGTACAACCCACCCAGAAAGGCCCCGATATGCCTTGCGTATACCCTACTGTGCTCGAAGTAAGCAGATTTGCAGCAATGGTCCATGATGATACCACTGCAGAGGCTGTCAAGCCAGTTTTCACCTTAGACAATTAGTTTAGTCTGGCATGAGCATGACAAGGATAGAGTAAAGCGTTTACTTACGGATCTTTTTCCTGTCATAAACATCTCCGAAGTTTGGCGTTCGGCGAAGAAACGACTCAATCCCCATGAAACGATACTCATTCCAATTGCAAACAAAGAACCGATACCAAGTATAAGGGCATAGCCTACACCCTGGCTAAAGGGGGGGTCGAATTAAAGGCCAGACATTGCTGGAGTATGTTGTATCAAAGGCAACAGAGAGGGCTTCAAACTTGCAGGTTAAATCTTAAAATAAAAATGTCAGATAGACCAATACATATGCGAGTGCCTTGAGCTAGAGTGAAAGGCGTTTACTATTCGTACTATTAAAGCAGTATAGCATTGACATTCCATCATTGCATCTTTATACTCTTTTGAGGTGATTCATGATAACAGATTGACGAATTGTATCTATCTTCCCCTTTTGTTCAAGATAAGGATCAAGTCAAGCCGCGTTTATTAACTACAAGAATGCCGAGTTTTGTCTATCCCTTTCTTTTAAAAGTCCTCAAGCTTGCAGAAGTCTAAATACTAGGCTGCAGATAATAAATTCTGCTTATATTAAGGATAAAGATACCGGGAGGCTTAGATTAGCGCATTCTCTGATATAAGACATATTTGCTAGCTATTTTAGGCTAGATAGATCGCTCCCTAGTGTAAATCAGAGCGATAAGCGCGGTGAAACTTGGCTAGGTTCTAGGAATGTTAAGGTAGATATTCTCTAAGGGGTATATTGTAAATATTATAATATTTAGGCACTTTAAATATAGCTATTTATAGCAACTATCTCAATAGGATTTAAGGAAAATAAAGTCTTTATAGTAAACTCTAATGCTTTATCTAATTCTTATAATTAGTTAATTTTTATTTAAACTTTTTATATAGTGTATTTGCCTGCTTTCTGTTTACACTTTAAGTATACAGCCTGTAACTTAATATAATAAATAAATCAATTCTATATTGTCACTAAGATGAAATTGGCAATAGGAGATGCGACTATGAAGTATAGGTTATAATAAATCTACTAATATCGTGTATTGCCCGTTCGGCCAGTGCCATCCGGTTGGCAAAAATCTGGAAAACATGGATCTGACGTTCGTAAATCTGAAACTCAACCATGACATCAGCAGCTTTTGCCTTATCAACAAGCCGGAGCGCGTCGTCGAGCAAAGTCTCGTGGCCTCCAACAGTGACAAAGAGTGGCGGAAGCCCAGTGAAATCCGCATAAAGAGAGGATGCAAGCGGATTTCGCCGATCGTCCCCAAGATACAACTGCGCACAGCCATCCAGAACAGCCTTATGACACATGGGTTCGACATGATCCAAAGTTTCCATCGTGCCTCCTGTGTGCTCCAAATCAACCCAAGGGGAAATAGGCACGGCACAAGCGGGCAGCGGGTCGCCAGCATCCTTTGCTGTAAATATCACAGATAGAGCCAGAGCAGCACCAGCAGAGTCGCCAGGTACTGCAACACGACCAGGGTCTATGCCCTGGCTTAAAACCCAGCGGTATGCATAAACAGCATCATCCACAGCAGCTGGGAAAGGATTCTCTGGCGCCAGCCGATAGTCCACAACCAGTACGCGTGCTTTGGCTGAGCGTGAGAGACGTTCGCAGAAGTCGCGATAAGAATTGACAGAGCCGATGACATAGCCCCCGCCGTGCAAGTAGACGATATAACGCTCATGCTTAGCCTCCGAGGCCGTGATCAGCTCGCCTTGAAACTCCGGGGTTGCTATTTTCTCCGTCGTTGATTTAACAACTGGCACCGTGCCGTGAAACAGACTCTCCCAGCCAGCTCTCATTTCCTCCACTGATGTGTCTGCAGTGAAGCTGTCGAAAACTGACTTGACGTACTTTACGAGGTTCTCAAGCTCTTGTTCGTCGTTCAAGACACCGTTTTCTGATAGTTTACTTGACTTTGGAGCCATGGTAATAAGCTTTGTATGTGGTAGCTAGTAGATGCTGGCTGTTAGAATCGATAGTGTTTATGGTAAGACGCCTCCTTGCCTGAGATCGGATAGTTACGTCCTTCTGACTACTGAAATAAACGAGAGGATATTCAAGGTATATATATTAGCCAATTTCGAACTAGCTCAAGGCTATGGATGTCAACCGAGGCGATAAGAGCGGCCCAAAAGGCACCAAACTCAACCTTACCTCACCCAGCCAAACTTTAGACACTACTTACTATAGCCACCAACATCTTCAAAGGTTACTTCTAATATTCTAATACCTGGATCCACAAACCGGAGTTGTGACTTCTGGAAAGCGTCAGATAGAGCTGCTAAGCCCTCGGGGGAGTTAATTGTCCAGGATTCAGGGATGCTACCAATACCCATCAACACTCAACAGCTCCTGTGTCACGTATAAGAAATCTACCAGTTTAGGCTAGAGGGATCCCTGCAAAACGATATGCAGCACTAGCTGGCACCTACTATAAAGTAAGATGAGCTACCAGCTGGACCAAATACCGCGCTTATCGTGAGTGGCTCTTTATATGAACCCATGCGCGCCCTTATCATCCAGTCGCATCACTAACTGGGTGGATGGGCACCGCGCTTATCACGAGCGGATCTCGGTCCGAAGCCGTACCCACCCTTATCCTTATCGACAAACGCTGTGGAGCTAGAAGTGTTAGCAGTCCTCGAAATCTTGTATGCATTTACTGATCTATCTCTGAACATCAGGCTCCTTTCTAGGAACCTTGAAGTTCTTATAATGTAAGCGTTAGAAAATAGTTATACGGCCGCCATATTCTATATATCAGCTTGTCAGGGTATTTAAGATATTTCTAAATAATTAAAGACTGTTAGAGTTTTAGTTATAAAGTCTACTAGCTTAAACTTGATCATATAGATCTCCGCTATTAGATTTCTAATCTTTCCTATACAATGCCTTTCGCGGATCCTCTAAATCCAACCAGCCTAGAAATGGGTTACTGAGGTTATATCCGATGAGCTTCTGCAGATGTTCTGGGTATTCGCGAATCTTCTCTAAAGGACTTGCAAGATATTGATTCTCCTCCTACAGAGCCTAGCGTGTCAGCTCCACGGACGATACACATCGCAGACTTGTTGTTTACGAGAGAGCTCATGAGAATGGGCACTGACCTGTCTTAAAAACCCCTTTGTCATGAAGCAACTGTATAGCAGTCTCTCCTCATTGTGGGTTGTGTTGGCCGAACCTCCATGTAAGCAGCTGGATAGCACGATAAAAGCATCACCGGGGTTAAGTTCAGCATAATAGACTAGGTCCTCATTTGGTGGCTCCAATGAGTCCCAAAGATGACTACCTGGGATGAATCGAGTTGCCCCATTCGCCTTAGTACTTTTCTTCCCCGCGACAAAGAGTCCGATGCCAGTGTCGCGGCCAACTTTGTATTCCTTCGGACTAATGGCAGTCAGGTAATTGTGGTGAATCATGTCGTCTCGGTGTAGTTCCTGGTTCTTGGCTCCCGGGTCGATGGAAAAAACCATTGTATTGTTCAGTTGCGGGGTTGATGTAGATATCTCAAGCTTCTGTCCAAGATATGATATGAATCTAGATATAAGCAGCTTGTCGCATACGGACTGGTAAAGAGGATCGGCGACAATGTGATGTATAAACTCGGTAGATTTACCCGCTAGGCCGTAGACGCGACGTGTCTCTGGAGGGAAGAAGTCGCCTTGCCAGGGCTTATCAGCCTCTAAGTAGGGGCGCACATCCTTCTCGATGACTGCTAGAGCTGATTCAGAAAGCAAGCCGCGGATAACAGCACCACCACTCGAAATTAACGACTGGACAACCTTGTCGGTATTGGAGGGATCCGAGCTGAGCTGGTCAACTGGAGGCAGATTTTCGCGTGTTCGGAGAGTCATGTTTAAGGCGAGAATCACTTGTTCAGAACGAAATGAATGGCTTGGAACTCTTTCTGGCTCAACAAGGTTGCATATTTCCACAGTCTACTGATAGCCAAGAAGTACTTGTTATATATATGCACTTACTATACCTTCCCATTCCGTTTGATATTAAGGATCGTTGAGTTTGTCACTCGTAATCGCAATCACAATCTCATAGAGGTAAAAATAAGCGGCCGTGTTTCCAGTGGGTGGACATCTAGGTCAACTTTACGCGTGGTTGACAAAGAACTTGGATATGCAATATAGCTGCCCATTGCCGAATTGAGCTGATAAGGGCGCAGTACGTTCTGATTGGCTCAAGAGCTCTGCCTTTAAGCCACAGACTTCGGACCCCTTATCATTGGCCCCGTATCTGAGAGTAGACTAACATTCATCGTTATCTGTTTATCATCACCGAGTTGGGAATGACAAGCCCGACTAGCACATGTACAGACGTGTTGGGTCCCCTATACTCCGTACAATCGGCACTTGACGGAAAACGAAACCTTCTGCACAAAACGACCAACCAGCGTTACATGATTACGGAGGAATAAGGAGCACGAGCACTACTACATAGCTGAAGTTGAATTAGCATCCATCCTTCCCTCCCCACTTCCCCACTTCACCAAGACATATCCCCAGGTTCAAGAAGCAGCTGTAATTTCCCCGCCTTTCCTGTGATTATGCCAAGGGGTTGATCGCCAAATAAATCTACCCTGTCTACACCGTTCGCAGCATCCCAATATTCCGCGATGGCGTCCAGGGCTTCAGTTGCGCCCATAGTTGGATGCGTCACTTGCAGGTATTAAAGCCTTAATCTTCTATGCTATGTCTAGCACCGCGGAGGGCAAAAGCTAATGCTTGCCCACAGGCACCGGCGAAAGAAATGCGATCAGAGAAAGCCAACTTGTGAGGCGTGCGAACGAAACATTCTCATCTGTGTCTATCCTCAAAATGCCGTGGGTGACGCTGGCCCGTGGCACAAAACGACTGCAGCCGAGTTGCAGGAATCGCGAACGAGTCTTGTAAAGACTTCTTCGTCATCACATATACTCTCGTCCTCCCGAGGAAACGAGGATCGTCGCAACTCACTACAACAGCTGCGTCGTACGCCAAACCAAATCTTGTCTTTGACAAGGCCTGAGTCGAGCTTCCTGCATGATCACTATCTAAACCGTACCGCCCGCATGCTATCAGCAACATACACAGGACAAAATCCATTTGTAAAAGTCCTGTTGCCGCTGGCTGCCTGGTCAGACATGATCTTACAAGGTGTGCTTGCTCTCAGTGGTGTCCATTTTGAAACCCAAAAGCCAGCCAACCATCTGGTAGCAACATATGAGCACTTGGCTCAAGCGCTCCGGGGTCTCAAGTATGGTCTTACGAGGTTTGTGTCTGGACAGACCGATTTAGCGTTGGAACTGTTGGTCACGACGCTCCTGTTCTGCTTCATTGAGGTACCGCAAACCTCCAAGATAAGAAGCCATGATTCTAATTGGAAAATAGTGTGTCAGAGGTGATACGGATGGGAATGCCTTTCAACATCTGAATGCGGCTCGCCATCTCTTCCCGTCCATCTTGCAAGATATGGCACTTACAAAATCTGAACCGGAGACCATATCCTTCCTACTTGAATACTATACCTACATTCTGAGCATTTCTTCATTCAGTCTGCCTTCGAATCCAGACGCTTTTCTTGCCAACGACGTTGAGCTTGCATTCGAAGCTGTTTCCAGATTTGAGAAAACCATGACAGGAATGCTCTTGGGCTGTGCCCATGAATTATTCACAGTAGTTCCATATGCAATGACAGGACCCGATGATGGCGATTTTGAGACGTCTCAATTCTGTCATGTTGATGCCTCTACACTCCGGCAAAAGGTGTTGTCGTGGAGCCCACCACAGAAATACTCACAAAATTGGATCGCAGCTGGAAGGCTTTACCAATTGGCTATCCTCCTTCTTCTAGAGGATCGCACGAGAAATCCTGAGGGCTACCGTGTGGAGGAAACATCACATACATATATATCTGTGATTTTGTCACGTTACTGCAAACCATCACTGTGGGCTCGACGATTACGATAACGCTATGTTGGCCGCTTGCGGTGGCAGGGTCTTATGCATATACGACTGAGCATCAGCGAGTGATTAACCAGTATTTGACAGAAATGATTGCTAATTATGGATTCGGTAACCTCTCGCAGCTGCAAGGTTTACTCTATAATGTTTGGGATGACAGTAGCAGGGAAAGCGAAAAGACAGATACCTTATTGGTAACTATGAAGAAGTAAGGATTAACCAGGATTCTACTTGCATGACAAGTATAATAATAAGAAATGATTTTAGATAAACAATCAAAGCACTTAAAGAGCTCCCTATTCTATACTTAAGATAATCCTATAACTCTCCGCGATTACTGAATGATTCGTAATGGCCCTTAAATTGAAAGCGGGTTTCCGGAGGCAGACCTGGACACCAGCAAGATTCAAGTGGGAGCGACATATATAGAGCGCACTCCTCTAAGTCCAGCTACGACAAAATAATATTGACCTGGTCCAATGCCAGCTGCTATACAGGACACCTCTCTGTCCTCGGCTTCAACCTTGAAATAGCAGGTATTTCCCGCATTGATATAATCACGGGATGTAAATCTGTTTCAGTTCTAGAGGGCTTCGGTATATCTTGACTCCAGGTTCAGATTGTGTAATGAAAGGTAATTGGATGTATTGATTTTACTACTACTTTATTACCTCTGGCAAATCTCGGTCTTGGAACACTAAACAGCTAGCTTATCGGTCTCCCCTCCTCCTAGCAATTTCGACAAGGAGAGGTTTAAAAGATAGACATGTGAGCGGCCGCACGATGTTTTCATTATCGTTGCCGAAGCCGTTCTGCTGAACAGCCGGGATATGCACGCACTAGGCTCCTATAGTAAGGGATAGGCTTTAAAGGGCCTCTAGACTTGACTAATCTAAGCATAAAGCATAGTAGCGTGTCGCGCTTATCGGGGTAATTAATATCTAATATATTACCTTATATATATAGTTTTGCCTAACCTTACTAGTCTCCCTATAATTGTTTTTAGACAGGATATTTTAAGCTAAGAGATAGAAGATAAAAGAGACTTTTAAAGTATAGTAATATAAGCAGTTATTAAGCTAGGTTCTCTTTACTAAAAT